>ONZH01018519.1:0-31131 GCA_900303285.1 Rhinella marina | reverse complement strand
TCCCATGGAGGAAGTGTTCATACATTTGGGTTTTAAGTGGTGTTTTTCTGTACTTTTGCAGTTTTAGTGGCTTAATTTGCACCTTTGGTTTTTGGTGAAAAACAATACCAGCTGTTGTCTGGAAAGTCTTTGAGACGCATTTTTTTTGGTGTTTCTGTTAATTTGGTGGCGTTTTTGGATCCCTGTTTGTTTGTTTAACACAACATGTTGAAGCTGTTGCGTTTCTGACATTTTTTTGTCTGTAGAGGAAAAACAACTAGAAAAAAATGTGGTTCACACAACTGTGGAAAAACAAACTGATCGCTATAAAATGCCATAAAAAATGCATGCATTATGGAAAAAACCTGAATGATTTCTATGGTTTTAGTGAACAAAAACTCCAAACAAAATTCATGTGTATAGGGACTCTAAATAGGACTGGTTTCTATGAAGAACGGGAGAGATTTATCAAATTGGTGTACAGTAGCATGGGCTTAGCATAGCAACCAATCAATCAGATTTCACCTTTGTTTTCCCAAAGAAGCTGTCAAAAATGAAAGGTGGAATCTGATTCATTGCTATGAGCAACTAAGCCAGTTCTACTTTAAATCACCCACAACATGTTTTTTGCCTATGAAACTGAGGACGTTATGTGCATGTCTGGTAATCCAGTAATGTTCTTCATGGTATTGCTTGAAAACATTATTATTTGCAACTGAAATACAGAGAGACTGGAAGAGTCACAGAAAGGCATAGAAGTGGATGTCCTTTGGCCACATCCCACACTAATGACCACTTCATTGTAAACATTGCCCTGTGGAACCAGATGATGAATTCCACACAACTCCAGGCACATTTAACCCCTTAATGACCAGGCCATTTTGCACCTTCGTGACCAGACTTATTTTTGAAAATCTGACTTGTATCACTCTATGTGGTAATAACTTTGGAACACTTTTACTTATCTAAGCCATTCTGAGATTGTTTTCTCGTGACACATTGTACTTCATGACAGTCATAAATTTGAGTCAATATATGTCACCTTTATTTATGAAAAAATCCCAACTTTACCAAAATTTTTGAAAAATTCACAATTTTCAAAATTTCAATTTCTCTGCTTTTAAAATTGAAAGTGATACCTCATAAAATATTTATTATTTAACATTCCCCATATGTCTACTTTATGTTTGCATCATTTTGTAAATGTCATTTTATTTTTTTGGGACGTTAGAAGGCTTAGAATTTTAGAGGCAATTCTTAAAATTTTTAAGAAAATTTCCAAAACCCACTTTTTAAGGACCAGTTCAGGTCTGAAGTCACTTTGTGGGGCTTACATAGTAGAACCCCCCATAAATGATCCCATTTTGGAAACTACACCCCTCAAGTTACTTAACACTGATTTGATAAACTTTGTTAACCCTTTAGGTATTCCACAAGAATTAAAGGAAAATGGAGATTAAATTTCTAAATTTCACTTTTTTGGCAGATTTACCATTTTAGTCCATTTTTTCATTAACACATCTAAGGTTAACAGCCAAACAAAACTCAAATATTTATTACCCTGATTCTGCGGTTTACAGAAACACTCCACATGTGGTGGTAAACTGCTGTATGGACACATGGCAGGGCGCAAAAGGAAAGGAGCGCCATATGGTTTTTTGAAGTCAGATTTTTGCTGGACTGGTTTTTAGACACCATGTCCCATTTGAAGCCCCCCAGATGCACCCTATAGTACAAACAATCAAAAACTGACCCCATTTTGGAAACTACGGGATAAGATGGCAGTTTTATTGGTACTATTTTGGGGTACATATGATTTTTAATCGCTCTATATTATTTTTTTGGGGAGGCAAGGTAACCTAAGAATGGATGTTTTGGTACTGTATTTATTTTTTGTTTTTTATAATGTTCATCTGACAGGTTAGATCATGTGGTATTTTTATAGAGCAGGTTGTTACGGACGCGATGATATCAAATATGTCTACTTTCTTTCTTTGTTTGTTTCAGTTTTACATAATAAAGCATTTGTGAGAAAAAATATGTTTTTCTGTCTCCATTTTCTGAATGCCATATCTTTTTTATTTTTCTTCCGATCGTCTTGTGTAGGGGCTCATTTTTTGCAGGAAGAGTTGAAATTTTTATTGGTACCATTTTTGGGTAAATATGATTTTTTGATTATTCATTATTACACTTTTTGGGGCAAGGTGACCCAAAAAATGGTAATTTTGGCACAGCTTTAATTTATTCATTTTTACTGCGTTCACCTGAGAGGTTAGGTGAGCAGGTTGTTACGGACGTGGCAATACCGAACATGTGTGCTTTTTTTTATTTATTTAAGGTTTACACAATAATATCATTTTTGAAACAGAAAAAAAATCATGTTTTAGTGTCTTCATAGTGTGAGAGCTGTAGTTTTTTTATTTTTTGGGCGATTGTCTCAGGTAGGGGCTAATTATTTGCGGGATGAGATGACGGTTAGATTGGTACTATTTTGGGGGTAATACGCCGTTTTGATCGCTTGGTATTACGCTTTTTGTGATGTAAGGTGACAAAAAATGGCTTTTTTGACATAGTTTTTATTTTATTTTTTTTACTGTGTTTATCTGGGGGATTAGGTCATGTGAGATTTTTGTAGAGCAGGTTGTTACGGATGCGGCGATACCTAACATGTCTAGGGCATTTTATTATTTTATTTTATTTATTTTTACTCAGTTATAAATGTGCATATATGGAAAAAAATGATTTTTTTTTTACGCTTTTTATTTTTTTTACACTTTTTTTTTTTTTAACACATTTTTGACTCAGACCCACTTGGTTCTTGAAGATCCAGTGGATCTGATGTCTCTATAATACACTGCAGTACACTATATAGTGTAATGCCGTGTATTTTTACTTTACACACTAAGCCTGATCAGGCTCCTGCCTTTAGCAGGAGCCTAGTCAGGCTTGATATACCATGGCAAGCCGGATGGCGTCCGCTTGCAATGGTAACCATCGGGACGCTGCCACAACAGAGCAGCGTCCGATGGGAGGGGGAGGAAGCTCCCTCTCTTCTGGCCACACCATCCGTGCGCTGCCAGCACACCGCAGCGCCCGATGGGGGAGGGAGGGAGCTTCCTGCCTGTTAAACCCCTTCCATGCCGTGGTCCCTACGGATCGCGGCATGGAAGGGGTTAAACGGCCGACATCACTGCCAGCAGCGATGTTGGCCTTTACATTAGATTGTCAGCTTGCCATCCTGAAACTTGGGGGGAATAAACTGGGGAAGGGGGGGGGGCTAATACTTACCAGCGGCAGCGGAGGACGGTGGGTGGCAGGTAGCTTGGGGTCCGCTCGGCCATCCTGAAATATTAAAACATAGCAGCGCAGCCCCCATGTCCTCAAAGACATCGGGCTGCGCTGCTGAACTCTGCGATCGCAGGGGTTCTACGGCAGGGACCACTGTGATTGGTCCCTGCCGGGTGTCCGGACAGCTCTGCTGTTCGTGACACCCGTTTACAAGCAAGTGTCACCGCAAGTGTACTTGTAGTGACACTTGGAGCTCATGACGTACTGTGCACGTCATGATGCGGTAACTAACACCACATCATGACGTAGATAGTACGTCATCAAAGTGACTTTCATCAGTGAACAGCACTGAGGCCCACTGGTCCATTGTCCAGCGTAGATGCTCCATGGCCCATGCAAGGTGATGACGTCTGTGGTTAGGTACCCCTTGTAAACAGTTTTGAATGGTCTGACGTGACACTTGGGGGTTAAGGGAGTTGCGAGGCACCTAAGTGTCACGTCAGACCATTCAAAACTGTTTACAAGGGGTACCTAACCACAGACGTCATCACCTTGCATGGGCCATGGAGCATCTACGCTGGACAATGGACCAGTGGGCCTCAGTGCTGTTCACTGATGAAAGTCAATTCATGCTGAGCAGAAATGATTAGAGATGAGCAAATTTTTCAAACATTCGATTCGGTTGGTTCGCCGAATTTTCCGAAACGTTTCGGTCCGAATAAATTAGTGGCGAAAAGCGTTAAAAAACGGCTACTTCTGGCCTGCAGAGAGCCTGTATAGTGGTGTAGAACACTGTGCCTTGCAGTAACATGCATAGGGAGTCTGCTGTGGTAGTGAAACAATACTGTGAGCCAGTATGACACGCAGATAACAGGCGTCGCTCTTAGAATCGCTGTACACTTTACGTATTTGGGCAGTTTTGGGGCCAAAACTGACCAAATAACTAAAGTCTGAACTCAGCCTTACAGGTCAATGTTAGTGCCAGCTATAAAGAACTGTGCAGAGGCCCAAGATCCTACTAGAGCTCCAAAGAGTGCACTCTTTTTACACCAATTCACTGATTCCACATAGATTTCTTACAGAATCTGTTCTATTACACGCTTAAACAAGCAGAGGCCACCCCCCCAGACAGTGTGGGGATGGGAGTAACAGCAGCATCAGGAGACCACAGAGTGGCACGACGACAGTGTATAGGAAGCAGTGACAGCAGTTTTAGCATCTGAAGAACACAGAGTGCTACGATGACAGTTTAGAGGAGGCAGTGACAGCAGCTGTAGCATCAGCAGAATGCAGAGTGCTACGACGGCAGTGTATAGGAGGCAGTGACAGCAGCTGTAGCATCAGGAGAACACAGAGCGCTATGACGACAGTGTAGAGGAGGCAGTGACAGCAGCTTTAGCATTAGGAGAACACAGAGTGCTACGACGACAGTGTAGAGGAGGCAGTGACAGCAGCTGTAGCATCAGGAAAACACAGAGTGCTACGACGACAGTGTAGAGAAGGCAGTGACAGCAGCTGTAGCATCAGGAAAACACAGAGTGCTACGACGACAGTGTAGAGGAGCCAGTGACAGCAGCTGTAGCATTAGGAGAACACAGAGTGCTACAATGACAGTGTAGAGGAGGCAGTGACAGCAGCTGCAGCATCAGGGGACCACAGAGTGGCACGACGACAGTATATAGGAGGCAGTGGCAGTAGCTGTAGCATTATGAGGCCACACAGTGGCACAATGACAGAGTGTGGAAGTGGCAGCAGCAGTATAATTTGGAGGCCACAGAGTGGAACAACGACAGAGTGTGGAAGTGTCAGCAGCAGTAGAATTTTGAGGCCACAGAGTGGCACAATGACAGAGTGTGGAAGTGGCAGCAGGAGTAGAATTTTGAGGCCACAGAGTGGCACAATGACAGAGTGTGGAAGTGGCAGCAGCAGTAGAATTTTGAGGCCACAGAGTGGCGCAACGACAGAGTGTGGAAGTGGCAGCAGCAGTAGTAGAATTATGAGGTCAGAGTGGTACGACGACAGAGATACGAAGGTAAAAGTTCTCATGACCACTAATGTCTGTGCCCGAGGAATTGACGTAGACCAAGTGTCAACCGTTTTTAAATTTGCCCTGCCTGTGACTGTAGAAGGTGTGACAGAGTGGCAAGACGACAGAGATACGAAGGGAAAAGTTCTCATGACCACTAATGTCTGTGCCCGAGGAATTAATGTAGAACAAGTGTCAACTGTTGTCAAGTTTGACCTGCACAATGTGCAAGTGGCAGCAGTAGTATAAGAATTTCGAGGTCACAGAGTGGCACAATGACAGAGTGTGGAAGTGGCAGCAGCAATAGAATTTTGAGGCCACAGAGTGGCGCAATGACAGAGTGTGGAAGTGGCAGCAGCAGTAGAATTTTGAGGCCACAGAGTGGCACAATGACAGAATGTGGAAGTGGCAGCAGCAGTAGTAGAATTATGAGACCCGAGGAATTGACGTAGAAAAACTGTCAACCATTGTCAAGTTTGACCTGCCTGTCACTGTACAAGGTCTGACAGAGTGGCACGACGACAGTGTAGAGGAGGCAGTGGCAGCAGCAGTAGAATTTGGAGGCTACAGAGTGGCACAATGACAGAGTGTGGAAGTGGCAGCAGTAGTAGTAGCAGAATTACGAGGTCATACAGTGGCACAACGACAGAGTGGCCCAACAAGAATGAAAACGTCAGTCAGTAGAATTTCGCAGTCACAGACAGGCCCAATGCAAAGACTGCTAATGACAGTAGTGCAGAATTATGAGGTCACACAGTGGCACAACGACAGAGTGGCACAACAAGAATGAAAACGTCAGTCAGTAGAATTTTGCAGTCACAGACAGGCCCAATGCAAAGACTGCAAATGACAGTAGTGAAGAATTATGAAGTCACACAGTGGCACAATGACAGAGTGGACCAACAAGAATGAAAATGTAAGTCAGTAGAATTTCGCAGTCACAGACAGGCCCAATGCAAAGACTGCAAATGACAGTAGTGCAGAATTATGAAGTCACACAGTGGCACAATGACAGAGTGGCCCGACAAGAACGAAAACGTCAGTCAGTAGAATTTCGCAGTCACAGACAGGCCCAATGCAAAGATTGCAAATGTCAGTAGTGCAGAATTATGAGGCCACACAGTGGCACATAGACAGAGTGTGGAAGTGGCAGCAACCACAGAGTGGCCCGACAAGATCAAAAATGTCAGTAAGTAATTTCGCAGTCACAGGCCCAGTAAGTAATTTCGCAGTCACAGGCCCAGTGAGCAAATATGAAATGTCAGTAAGTATAATTTAGAGGCAACAGAATGGTACGACGACATTATGGAGGCAGTAGTAGTAGCAGCAGCAGCATGGGCAGACTACAGAATGGTACGGCGACATTATGGAGGCAGTAGTAGTAGCAGCAACAGCAGCATGGGCAGACTACAGAATAGTACGACGACATTATGGAGGCAGTAGTAGTAGTAGCAACAGCAGCATGGGAAGACTACAGAATAGTACGACGACATTATGGAGGCAGTAGTAGTAGCAGCAACAGCAGCATGGGCAGACTACAGAATGGTCCGACGACATTATGGAGGTAGTAGTAGTAGCAGCAACAGCAGCAGCAGCATGAGCAGACTACAGAATGGTACAGCGACATTATGGATGCAGTAGTAGTAGCAGCAGCATGGGTAGACTACATAATGGTACGACGACATTATGGAGGCAGTAGCAGCATCAGCAGACTATAGAGTGGCACGACAACAGCGTGGGGAGGTGGGTGGTAATAACACTACCCGCTGACGATGGTGCGTGTAAGAAGGAGCACTTGGCATCAGATGTGTGGCATCAGGCGGGTGGCAGCATCAGAATATTTGGCGAGGCAGTTAGCCAGAAGAAACAGTCAAAAAACAGCATGAATGATTAGAGATGAGCGAGTAGTGTTCGATCGAGCTGGTATTCGATCGAATACTACGCTATTTGGCATACTCGATTTCGTTCGAGTATAACGGCGATGGCGCACTTAGAATTCGTTTCCCCTCCCACCTTCCCTGGCGCTCTTTTTCCACCAATCAACATGCAGGGGGGGTATGACAGGCACGCTGAGCACGCTGGCAGCGCGAAAACGGCGTCTACATGCATTGGCTGGAAAAACCATGTGACCTCGAATATTAAAAACTCAGCTCTTCCTGCTCGTACGCATATGCTGCGTGAACTTAGTCAGGGACAGAGGCTGGAGAAGGGACAGACAGATTTTAGCTGTTGGATAGGCAGGAGCGTGATTAAAAGCCCTTATCAGGGCTACTACAGTGGACTTCAGTGATAGCTTACTACAATATAGACTTTACAGAGAACGGCTGCTGTATTCAGGGATAGCTGCTGGAGTAGGGACAGAGAGAGGCATTAGTGGTGTATTAGGTGCTCTGCTACATACCAAACTATATTTGACACTACTGCTGTGTACCTTGAAAAATACAATATATAGGCCTTAACTGGCAACTGCACTGTGCGTTCTCTTGCAAAGTAATTTCTCATAACTGTTGTTCATACACACCGTCTGATCACTGAGTACACGGCTGTGTACCTTGAAAAATACAATATATAGGCCTTAACTGGCAACTGCACTGTGCGTTCTCTTGCAAAGTAATTTCTCATAACTGTTGTTCATACACACCGTCTGATCACTCAGTACACGGCTGTGTACCTTGAAAAATACAATATATAGGCCTTAACTGGCAACTGCACTGTGCGTTCTCTTGCAAAGTAATTTCTCATAACTGTTGTTCATACACACCGTCTGATCACTGAGTACACGGCTGTGTACCTTGAAAAATACAATATATAGGCCTTAACTGGCAACTGTACTGTGCGTTCTCTTGCAAAGTAATTTCTCATAACTGTTGTTCATACACACCGTCTGATCACTGAGTACACGGCTGTGTACCTTGAAAAATACAATATATAGGCCTTAACTGGCAACTGCACTGTGCGTTCTCTTGCAAAGTAATTTCTCATAACTGTTGTTCATACACACCGTCTGATCACTGAGTACACGGCTGTGTACCTTGAAAAATACAATATATAGGCCTTAACTGGCAACTGTACTGTGCGTTCTCTTGCAAAGTAATTTCTCATAACTGTTGTTCATACACACCGTCTGATCACTGAGTACACGGCTGTGTACCTTGAAAATACAATATATAGGCCTTAAACTGGCAACTGTACTGTGCGTTCTCTTGCAAAGTAATTTCTCATAACTGTTGTTCATACACACCGTCTGATCACTTAGTACACGGCTGTGTACCTTGAAAAATACAATATATAGGCCTTAACTGGCAACTGTACTGTGCGTTCTCTTGCAAACTAATTTCACGGCTGTGAAGGCAAAATATTGTAAAAAAAAAAAAAATGCGGCGGGGGGCTAGCGGAATAGGACGTGGACGAGGACGGGGGCGCGGAAATGCTGTTGGGGGCCTTGTTGAAGCCAGTGGGGATACAATGCGTGCTGGTGAGGGTCAGCCAGGATCCCGCTCATCCAGAATCCCTGCCTTTATGGGACAGTTAAGCAGGGGGCGGGTTACACCGCTGTTGAGGCCTGAGCAGGTTGAACAGGTGGTGCAATGGATAGCCGATAGCGCTTCCACACAGTTGTCCACCAGCCAGTCATCCACACAGTCTCACTCTGACCCTCCTTCCTCCACACCTGGCCAACAGAGTCATCCCACCCTTGACCCCTCCCAGGAGCTCTTTTCGGGTCCTTTTTCAGATGTGCCGGAAGAATCCCAGGAGCTAGGAGAGGAATTTGTTTGTAGTGATGCCCAAACCCTTGAGTTTTCGCCATCTCCTGCTGATGTGGACCCTGAGCCAGCATCTGTTATCATGAGCGATGATGATGATGAGACGCAGTTGCCATCAAGGGAGGCTGTTGGAATGTCCAGTGGGCAGGAGGAGGAGCAGAGTGAGGAAGAGGAGGTGGTGGATGACGAAATGACCGACCCCACTTGGCCAGGGGTGATGTCCAGCGGGGAAAGCAGTGGAGAGGTGGTGGTCTGCGCAGCACCGAAAAAGGCAGCAAGAGGCAGAGGGATGTCCACAGGCAGAGGGATGTCCACAGGCAGAGGGATGTCCACAGGCAGAGGGATGTCCAGAGGCAGAGGACAGTCCAGACAAAGTAGTGAGGCCACAGCCAGCACGGCCGAAGCTGTTCCCGGCAGCGGGCAGTCGCGCGAAGCTCCCCCATCGAGGCCTCGTACTTCTGTGGTGTGGAGATTTTTTAATGTTTGTGCGGATGACAAACTGAGCGCGGTTTGCACACTCTGCCACTCAAAACTGAGTAGGGGCTCTGAGAAGAGCAATCTGACCACCTCAGGCATGCGGCGTCACTTGGAAGTCAAGCACTGGGCTGAGTGGGAGAGAGCAAACGCAATACAAACTGCGCCCGGTCCTGCTGCCACTGCCTCTTCCCCTTTGTTGTGTGCTGCCACTGCGGTCCAGACCTCCAGCCAGGACACCTCCACATCTGCCTCTGCCTCGGCTACTTTGGGGCCTTCTCCTTCAGCCTCCCCTTCCCCCGCCTCTTCGCCTGCACCCTCACACTCCTCGTCCCAACAACTGTCCATCTCGCAGGCGTTCGACCGCAGGCGGAAGTACGCCTCGAGTCACCCCCAAGCCCAAGCCTTAAACTGCCACATCTCCAAACTGCTGGCCCTGGAGATGTTGCCGTTTAGGCTTGTGGAGACGCAGGCCTTCCGCGACCTGATGGCGGCTGCCGCACCTCGCTATTCCGTCCCCAGCCGCCACTACTTTTCCCGGAGTGCCGTCCCCGCCCTGCACCAGCACGTGTCGCGTAACATCAGGCGGGCCCTGAGGTACGCAGTCAGCGCAAAGGTCCACTTGACCACCGACTCATGGACAAGCGCTTGCGGCCAGGGACGCTACATCTCTTTGACGGCACACTGGGTGAATGTAGTGGAAGCGGGGACGGGGTCGCAAACAGAGACGGCCTACCTACCACCCCCGCCCAAGATTGCCAGCATGGGTTCTGATAAACCCCCCTCCTCCTCCTCCTCCTCCTCCTCCTGTGCCTTAACATCTCCCTCAGCCGCTAGCTGGAAGCGTTGCAGCACTGGCGCGGGGAGACGTCAGCAGGCGGTGCTAAAGCTCATCAGCTTGGGCGACAGGAAGCACAGCGCCCCAGAGGTGAGGGACGCCATATTGCAGCAGACGGAGATGTGGCTGTCGCCGCTGCAGCTAGGACCAGGCATGGTCGTGTGCGATAACGGCCGTAACCTGGTGGCGGCTCTGGAGCTTGCCGAACTCAATCACGTACCATGCCTGGCCCACGTTTTTAATCTGGTAGTCCAAAAATTTCTGAAGACTTACCCCAACCTGGCAGAGCTACTGGTGAAAGTGCGGCGCTTGTGCGCTCACTTTCGGAAGTCAACTGTAGCTGCTGCTAGCTTAAAAAAACTCCAGCAACGCCTCCATTTGCCTGAACATCGGCTGTTGTGCGACCTGCCCACTCGCTGGAATTCCACCTATTCCATGTTGGCCAGGGTGTGTGAGCAGCAGAGAGCATTGATGGAGTACCAGATTATGAATCCACGCGTGCCTCCAACTCAGCTCCCTCAGTTTGCCAACCACGAGTGGCCATGGATGGCAGACATATGCGATGTACTGCGTATCTTTGAGGAGTCCACCAAGAAGGTCAGCAGCGAGGACGCTATAGTGAGCGTAACCATCCCGCTCCTAGGCGTCCTTAAAGAATCGCTCATCGCAATAAGGGAGAACGCATTGCACGCAGAGGAGACGGGGGTAGGAGGAGACGCAACGGAGCTACACAGTCAGACCACACTTTTGTCTGCTTCACGGTGGCAGTTGCAGGAGGAGGAGGATGAGGAGGAGGAGGACGACGTGGAGGTGGCTGTGGAAGAGGAGGAGGATGCTGGCGGCGAGGGTAGCAGTCAGGCTGTGTGCGTCCCATTGGTTCAGCGCGGATGGGGCGGAGAGGAGGCGGAAGAGGAAGAGGAGGAAATGGCAAGTGATCCTTCTGGTGGGGGCAGTGAGGTCATGCCTATTCAGAGTCTGGCACACATGGCTGACTTCATGCTGGGCTGCTTTTCCCGGGACACACGTGTTGTCCGGATAGTGGAGAACAAACTGTACTGGGTCTTCGCACTCCTGGACCCCCGGTATAAAGATAACGTCTCCTCTTTTATTCCGGTAGAGGAGAGGACGAATCGATTGCTGGAATACCAGAGGGAACTCGTGCAGAACATGATGGAGATTTTCCCACCCACCATCGCTGGCGGCAGAGAGGAGAGGGTCTCCCAGAGTCCCACAACATCCATCAGGCCCACAGCCACCAGGGGAACACTCTCCAAGGTGTGGGACACGTTCATGGCACCCCCTCGTGCAACTTCCATCACTGCGGGGCCCGCTATCAGCAGGAGGGACAAGTATCGGCGGATGTTGCGGGAGTACCTGGCAGACCGTAACCCTGTCCTCCCCGATCCCTCGGCGTCCTACACTTACTGGGTCTCCAAGTTGGACACGTGGCTGGAACTGTCCCTGTACGCCTTGGAGGTGCTTGCCTGCCCTGCCGCCAGCGTGCTATCAGAAAGGGTGTTCAGCGCAGCCGGGGGCATTATAACCGATAAGCGCAGCCGCCTGTCAACCGACAGTGCCGACAGGCTGACGCTAATCAAAATGAACAGCAAGTGGATTGACCCGGACTTTGCTTCTCCAACCGTGGAAAGCAGCCAAAAGTGAAGTGCCATCTGTATGAAGTGCCATTTCCTCCTCCACCTCCTCCTCCTCCTCCTCCTTAACCGCCGTAGAATTGCTCCGTAAATAAGAAAAATGTATATGTTTATGGCTCACCTCTTGGGCCTCCACAAAATGTTTAAGAGGTCTCACCTCTTGGGCCTCCTCATAATTTTTAACCGGTCTCACCTCTTGGGCCTCAACATAATTTTTAACCGGTCTCACCTCTTGGGCCTGCACAAAATGTTTAAGAGGTTTCAACCTTGGCCCCAATTTAGGGTCACCCTGGCCCAAAATGTTTAAGAGGTCTCACCTCTTGGGCCTCCTCATAATTTTTAACAGGTCTCACCTCTTGGGCCTCCACATAATTTTTAAGAGGTCTCACCTCTTGGGCCTCCACATAATTTTTAACAGGTCTCACCTCTTGGGCCTCCACAAAATGTTTAACAGGTCTCACCTCTTGGGCCTCCACAAAATGTTTAACAGGTCTCACCTCTTGGGCCTCCACAAAATGTTTAACAGGTCTCACCTCTTGGGCCTCCACAAAATGTTTAACAGGTCTCACCTCTTGGGCCTCCACATAATTTTTAAGAGGTCTCACCTCTTGGGCCTCCACATAATTTTTAACAGGTCTCACCTCTTGGGCCTCCACAAAATGTTTAACAGGTCTCACCTCTTGGGCCTCCACAAAATGTTTAACAGGTCTCACCTCTTGGGCCTCCACAAAATGTTTAACAGGTCTCACCTCTTGGGCCTCCACAAAATGTTTAACAGGTCTCACCTCTTGGGCCTCCACATAATTTTTAAGAGGTCTCACCTCTTGGGCCTCCACATAATTTTTAACAGGTCTCACCTCTTGGGCCTCCACAAAATGTTTAACAGGTCTCACCTCTTGGGCCTCCACAAAATGTTTAACAGGTCTCACCTCTTGGGCCTCCACAAAATGTTTAACAGGTCTCACCTCTTGGGCCTCCACATAATTTTTAACACGTCTCACCTCTTGGGCCTCCACAAAATGTTTAACAGGTCTCACCTATTGGGCCTCCACATAATTTTTTAACGGGTCTCACCTCTTGGGCCTCCTCAAAATGTTTAACAGGTCTCACCTCTTGGGCCTCCACATAATTTTTAACAGGTCTCACCTTTTGGGCCTCCACAAAAGGTTTAAGAGGTTAACAGTGGAAAGCAGCCAAAAGTGAAGTGCCATCTGTATGAAGTGCCATTTCCTCCTCCACCTCCTCCTCCTCCTCCTTAACCGCCGTAGAATTGCTCCGTAAATAAGAAAAATGTATATATTTATGGCTCACCTCTTGGGCCTCCACATAATTTTTAACACGTCTCACCTCTTGGGCCTCCACAAAATGTTTAACAGGTCTCACCTCTTGGGCCTCCACAAAATGTTTAACAGGTCTCACCTCTTGGGCCTCCACAAAATGTTTAACAGGTCTCACCTCTTGGGCCTCCACATAATTTTTAACACGTCTCACCTCTTGGGCCTCCACAAAATGTTTAACAGGTCTCACCTCTTGGGCCTCCACATAATTTTTAACACGTCTCACCTCTTGGGCCTCCACAAAATGTTTAACAGGTCTCACCTATTGGGCCTCCACATAATTTTTAACGGGTCTCACCTCTTGGGCCTCCACAAAATGTTTAACAGGTCTCACCTCTTGGGCCTCCACAAAATGTTTAACAGGTCTCACCTCTTGGGCCTCCACAAAATGTTTAACAGGTCTCACCTCTTGGGCCTCCACATAATTTTTAACAGGTCTCACCTTTTGGGCCTCCACAAAAGGTTTAAGAGGTTAACAGTGGAAAGCAGCCAAAAGTGAAGTGCCATCTGTATGAATTGCCATTTCCTCCTCCACCTCCTCCTCCTCCTCCTCCTTAACCGCCGTAGAATTGCTCCGTAAATAAGAAAAATGTATATATTTATGGCTCACCTCTTGGGCCTCCACATAATTTTTAACAGGTCTCACCTCTTGGGCCTCCACAAAAGGTTTAAGAGGTTAACAGTGGAAAGCAGCCAAAAGTGAAGTGCCATCTGTATGAAGTGCCATTTCCTCCTCCACCTCCTCCTCCTTAACCGCCGTAGAATTGCTCCGTAAATAAGAAAAATGTATATATTTATTGCTCACCTCTTGGGCCTCCACATAACTTTTTAACAGGTCTCACCTCTTGGGCCTCCACATAATTTTTAAGAGGTCTCACCTCTTGGGCCTCCACATAATTTTTAAGAGGTCTCACCTCTTGGGCCTCCACATCATTTTTAAGAGGTCTCACCTCTTGGGCCTCCACATAATTTTTAAGAGGTCTCACCTCTTGGGCCTCCACATAATTTTTAACAGGTCTCACCTCTTGGGCCTCCACATAATTTTTAACACGTCTCTCCTCTTGGGCCTCCACATAATTTTTAATACGTCTCACCTCTTGGGCCTCCACATAATTTTTAATACGTCTCACCTCTTGGGCCTCCACATAATTTTTAAGAGGTCTCACCTCTTGGGCCTACACAAAATGTTTAAGAGGTGTCACCTCTTGGGCCTCCACATAATTTTTAAGAGGTCTCACCTCTTGGGCCTGTACAAAATGTTTAAGAGGTCTCACCTCTTGGGCCTGTACAAAATGTTTAAGAGGTCTCACCTCTTGGGCCTCCACAAAATGTTTAAGCGGTCTCACCTCTTGGGCCTCCACATAATTTTTAAGAGGTCTCACCTCTTGGGCCTCCACATAATTTTGAAGAGGTCTCACCTCTTGGGCCTCCACATAATTTTTAAGAGGTCTCACCTCTTGGGCCTGTACAAAATGTTTAAGAGGTCTCACCTCTTGGGCCTGTACAAAATGTTTAAGAGGTCTCACCTCTTGGGCCTCCACAAAATGTTTAAGCGGTCTCACCTCTTGGGCCTCCACATAATTTTTAAGAGGTCTCACCTCTTGGGCCTCCACATAATTTTGAAGAGGTCTCACCTTTTGGGGCTCCACAAAATGTTTAAGAGGTCTCACCTCTTTAGCCTCCACACAATTTTTAAGACGTCTCACCTCTTGGGCCTCCACAAAATTTTCCATGAGCCTCTGGCCAGCCCACGGCCTCTTCCTGCCTTTTGCGGTCCTACGCATCCCTCAACATCCCCACTGCTTTACCTGCTAGACATGACACTGGGCCAGGTCGGGTCACTGACATCTCAAGCGCCAACAATTTGGGCATTTTAAGGCTTCTGCATGTGTTTGAGTTGTTTTTACATTTTAAAGAAGACATGTCTGACCACATCTCACACACACACACAATGACAATTAGGGGTGGGGTCTATTTGCTTTCCCCCTTGCCTATGCCATCTGTGGTTGTCATAGGCAACGTGATTTTAAGGGGTGCAGAATTTTATCTTCTTTTTTGTCTAGTTTGGCTTGGGGTCCATGGCAATGTTGAGGAAAGAAGGTTTCCTTGTATGGTCTCACTTTACAGAGAGGTTATATTGTGTTTGGAGTGTATTGTTGAGAGGCTGTGATAGTGGCGTAATAGTGCGACTTGGGCGCGTTATATGCACCCAGACATGCTTCCCCTGCTGTCCCAGTTGCATTCCAGCAGTGTTGGCATCCTTTTCTGAGGTTCCAGGGTGGACTTGGTGACCTCCAAGTGGTCGAATTGAGATTTCCAAGTGGCGAGCATTTTTTCCCCATAGACTTTAATGGGATTCGATATTCGGTCGAATAGTCGAATTTCGCGGTCTATTCGAATCGAATTTCGAACTTTCGAATATTTCACTACTCGCTCATCTCTATGAATGATCTAATCTGACGCATCAGGCGTTGGTGGTTGGAAATCCTGGCTGATTCATGCCTGATTCATCTTGACAAAGGTCAGTCTCTCCACATTTTGGGTGGACAGGCGAGTTCTCCTTGGTGTAACTATGGCCCCCGCCGCACTAAACACCCACTATGATGCCTCACTACTGGCCGGGCAGGACAGCTTTTCCAGAGCAAACTCAGCCAATTGCAGCCACAAATCTAGTTTGGCTGCCCAGTTGTCCAGCAGATCTTCAATGACCGGGGGCAGGGTGCTGTCCAGGTATGCCACCACCTGCTGTTTCAGGTCATCCTTCAGGTCTAGCTGATGCTGCTTGTGAGTAGTTTCTTCACTATGCGGGTGAAGAAAGCTGCTCATCAGCGACTGTAGACTCAGGCTGCTGCTGCTGATGGAGCTGGTACCCCCCCATCAGCCATGGCAGTGGAACATGAACACAGAGGGCCCCTCCTGTCAGACCTGCGAGAGGACGGACGATGACGCAAATAGGCAGCGGCCAACTGACTACATAGGATGTCTCTATAGTAGTTCAGTTTGTCCTCCCTCTCGGCGGGTGTAAAAAAGGCCCCCATTTTGGACCGGTAGCGAGGGTCTAATAGGGTAGAGAGCCAGTAATCATCCCTCTGCCGAATGGTGACAATACGGCTGTCACTACGCAAGCAAGTGAACATGCATTGGGCCATTTGCGCAAGTGACTCGGAGGGACTCCCTGCCTCCATCTCCACTGCATACTGCCACGGTGTGTCTGGGTCCTCTGCCTCCTCTTCCTCATCGCCTCGTAGCTCCGCTGGCTGCTCCTGCTCCTCCTCTCCCTTCACCTGGGTAGAGAAACTACCCATTTCTCTAGGCATTCTTTGTGCTCCAATGTCCTCCTGCTCCTCCTCCAGTTCAGCCCCTACAGGGCTCATGTGGCCGTGAGATGTAGTCGCCATATCTCCTGTCCCCTGACCAGCCAGATTTAACAGCATCTTTTCCAGGATATGAATGAGTGGAATGACGTTGTTCATCCCGTAGTCCTGGCGACTGACAAATAATGTGGCCTCCTCAAAGGGCACGAGCAAACGGCAGATGTCACGCATGAGCTGCCACTAGCTGACATCGAAGCTACACAGGGGAGTACCTGTGTCCGCTTGTATCATCAAGAAATAATTTATGGCCTTTCTCTGTTCGTACAGTCGGTCCAACATATGGAGGGTGGAATTCAAACGGGTGGAAACATCACACATCAACCTATGTTGCGGGGTGCCATTCTGCCGCTGTAGCTCTAGGAGGGTGTGCTTGACGGTCTAGGAGTGGCTGAAGTGCATGCAAAGTTTCCTGGCCATTTTTAGGATGTCTTGCAGATGGGTAGAAGACTTTAGGAACTGCTTGACAACCAGATTGAACATGTGCGCCATGCAGGGCGCATGGCACAGCCCTCCTTGACGCAGTGCAGACACCATGATCTTCCCGTTGTCGGTCACCATTGTTTCGATTTTGAGTTTTCACAGTGAAAGCCAGGATTGGATTTCTTGATGAATGACGCAGAGCAGTTCCTCCCCTGTGTGACTCCGTTCACCCAGGCAAACGAGGTGAAGAACCGTGTGACACCGTTGTGCCCTGCACATGTGGTATGCTGGTGGGGCACTTTGAATTGTCCCTGCAGTGGAGGCTGAGGACACGGTGGAGGGTGAGGAGGCAGACATTGTCGCAGGAGCGACGGCATGAGAACGTGGAGGCGGAAGTGGCATGGCCTGGCCAAGTTGCTGGTGTGGCTGTGCTGGAACCACATTTACCCAGTGGGCCATGAAGGACATATACTGTCCCTAACCGTAATTAGAGCTTCACATGTCGGCGCTGCCATGAACTTTGGCAGACACCGACAGGCTCAAGGATTGGCCCACCTTCTGTTCTATATATTTGTGTAGGGCTGGTACTACATGTTTCGCAAAGAAATGACGGCTTGGAACACTCCACCTCGGCTCAGCACAAGCCATCAGTTCTCTGAAAGATTCAGAGTCCACCACTTGGAAAGGGAGGGATTTCAGCACCAGCAACTTGGCCAGGAACACGTTCAGCTTCTGCGCCGTTGGATGTGTACATGCATACTGCTGTCTCTTGGCAATGGCTTCGCTGATAGATTGCGGATGGAATGACTGAGGAGGAGTAGGAGGAGGAGCAGGAGCATCAGATGATGGGAAGGACAGACAGCTCCCTTCGGCTGAGGTGGTGGAGCCTTGACTGCCTGAAACCTGTTGGACGCCACTGGTTGATGCTGCGGCTGGGCTGCTGCAGGCTGGACCACTGCACTGGAGCCACGGTTCTCCCAGGCCACTTTATGGTGACGCTGCATATGTTGATGCAGGGCCATGGTGCCAACATTGGCACCCTGGCCATGCTTCACCTTCTGCCCACAGATTCTACAAATAGCTAGGTTGACCTCACCCGGCGGCTTAACGAAAAACTGCCACACCGTCGAGTATGTGAATTTACGCCCAACAATCTTCACTGACTGGCTGCTACTGCCACTGCCACCTTGAACCGCTGCACCACTACTTTTCGGCCCGGTGGGCTCCTGCGAAGCGGGTGGTCTACCTCAGGCACGTTTGGCTCCTGACCTCCCACTGCTGCCACCCTGCTGACTCCCGGCCACGCTAGCGACCTGCTGGCTCCGTCGCTGCCTCACGGGCAAGCTGCCACCCTCTTCTCCAGATGATGATGAAGGCCCTAATTCACCCGGCTCCCAAGTGCGATCGGCTTCATCATCATCGAGTAGTGTCTGCACGTCGCTGATGTCTTCCTCGACTGTCTGTGGGTCAGGAGCCTGACCTTGAGCAACCCTAGCTCCCACGCCACTCTCCTCATCACTACTTGCCTGCCTAACTGAGGAAGCTGCAGATGTCTCCTCCACATCTTGGCTGCCCAGTAGCTGCTGACTGTCCTCCAGTAGCTGCTGACCCTCCTCCAGTAGCTCGTCCTCGCTGTAAAGTGGAGCTGAGCCCACAGCATACATTACTTCTCTGGCTGAGGGAATAGAAAAGGACAGAGGCAGGTTGAGGACAGGTGAGCGCACAGGACCTGCTCCTGGGCCATGCTAACTAAGGATTGTGTCTGACGAACCCACCGATTCTTGACTGGGGGTCTCTGAAGTCATTAGGGACGAAGTCGAAGACCGAGTCAACCATTCAAGAACTGCTGGGTTGCTGGTCAAGACCTGACCGCTAGATGACACCAGGAGCTCTGGCCTCTCAATGTGACCCCTGCTGCTACGCCCCCTTACTCTGCTGTGACCTGTGCCTACGCCAGAAACATTTAGGCCTCTGCCACTCCCCTGTGCAGGGCCTGTGACTTCTCTGCCTGACATGCTGTTTGATCAAATAAATAAATAAAAAGGAAATTAAAACACGCTACAAAGGGCTGTAATTGTCCCACTACAGCACCGAGCAAATAATACGTTTTTTTTTACAACACTAATAGCTGCTAGAACACTTTACTATATAGAACTTTGGCGCTGTACGCCTACTAAAACTGTTTTTTTTTAGAATAATACAAGCTACAACGGGCTGTAATTGTCCCACTTCAGCACAGAGCAAATAATATGTTTTTCGGGCAACAGTAATAAATGCCAGTAGCTTTTAAAATATAGAACTTTGGCGCTGTACACCAACTAAAACTCTTTTTCTTGAGAATAATACACGCTACAACAGGCTGTAATTGTCCCACTTCAGCACAGAGCAAATAATATTTTTTTGGGCAACAGTAATAAATGCCAGTAGCTTTTAAAATATAGAACTTTGGCGCTGTACACCAACTAAAACTCTTTTTCTTGAGAATAATACACGTTACAATGGGCTGTAATTGTCCCACTTCTGCACAGAGCAAATAATATGTTTTTTGGGCAACAGTAATAAATGCCAGTAGCTTTTAAAATATAGAACTTTGGCGCTGTACACCAACTAAAACTTTTTTTCTTGAAAATAATACACGCTACAACGGGATGTAATTCTCCCACTTCAGCACCGAGCGAATAATACGTTTTTTTGGGCAACACTAATAGCTGCTAGAACACTTTACTATATAGAACTTTGGTGCTGTACGCCTACTAAAACTCCTTTTTTTGAGAATTATACACTCTACAACGGGCTGTAATTGTCCCACTTCAGCACCGAGCGAATAATACGTTTTTTGGGCAACAATAACAGCTGCTAGAACACTTTACTATATAGAACTTTGGCGCTGTACGCCTACTAAAACTTTTTTTTAACAATAAAACACGCTACAAAGGGCTGCCATTTTCCCACTTTACCACAGCTAATAAGCCCCAACACTAAAACAGCAAAAAAGTGCTGTACTAAATGTAACTACAGCGCACAAGGGTTAACAAAACCCCAGTAACCAGAATTAGAGGCAAACCTGACATGAGCAGCTGTAGCGTGGCAATACTTCACTTCCTATCCTTTTCCTACACTTCTATTCAGCAATTTGTACTTTTGATGAGGTTTTGTAACATTTGCCCTAGTGCCTGCAAACGTCTCTCCCTGCACTAAGTTCACTGTACTGTCTCTAAACACCCCTATTGAACTCTGTTCTGCTTCAATACTTCCCTCCCTATCCTTTCCCTACACTTCTATTCAGCAATTTGTACTTTTGATGAGGTTTTATGACACTTTCCCTAGCGCCTGCAAACTTCTCTCCCTGCACTGAGTTCACTGTAGAATGACAGAATCCAATATGGCTGATGGTATTTATAGGGCTGTGACATCACAGGGCTCGCTGGCTGCTGATTGGCTGCATGCATGGCATTGTGGGTGATCCCTCCCTCATGTTCCTTTTTCCATGTCCAAACACATGCAGCTGCCATTTTAGTGAGAAAAAAAAAGAAAAACAATTCGTCACCACGAATCGTCAGGAAATTCTAAATCGGTGCTAATTGAATAATTCCTGAAATTCGGATTGAATTCCACTCATCTCACAAATGATGGCCACCAATGATGTTGGAGACATCAAGGAGAGCGCTTTGCATCAGTCACTGTTGTCACCAGACGAGTCTTTGGTGGTGGTGGTGTTATAGTGTGGCCAGGTGTGTCTAGTCAATACAGAACTGCCCTACACTTAAGTTTTCCAGACATTTCACCCAAAAGCCAAAAATCCTAAACTTTGGAGAGTTGTAGAATCATTTTCTATGCTATTAGACTGATAATAAACCACAGAGTTATAAAATGAAGCTATAAATTAGATTATGACGTAGTGTACCGTATTCAGCAGTACATAGCGAGTTATACAGCAGTTAACCCTGTGGTGCTGCCAGTTAAGAATGTAATGATGTAATGAATTCTCTACCCAAATGGTCAGTTATACCATCAATATATTCTTTTACTAATTAAATGATCAGTCTTTTGTGGTTTTTATTAAGAGAGAAACTTCTCAGGACTGTGGAAACAATGGCATTAACTTTATTAAAAAAGGATATATAGAGATAATTTCCTACGGCTATTTTCTACCTTTCTGGCCAAGCCACATTCGGAGAAATGTTACATCTTGAATAAGAATTGCTTTAAAATCAGTGGTGAGTCCTTGTTAATTGTTTTGGCCCACTGAGTTTCTGATGGCAGATCCCCCCGCAATAAAGCATGAGTGGGTGATTATTCAATTTTCCCTTACCTAATAATACATTTTGTTGATATGAAATCATTCAGTGCCTCGAATATGCAATAATAACGTACTTCTGGTAGGGGAGTGAATACTTTTTGGTCAGCAGATGATAACTGATAGAAATGAACATCATGTCAGCAGTACAAGCTCTCATTAAAGGAAATGTTTCATCAGAAAATGAGCTATTGTTTAAATCATGATTTTATATTAAACATATTTTTAAATATCTATTTTCATTTTCCATATTACTATCTATTTTAAAAAAAACTAAAATCTATTTTAAAAAAAACTAAAATAGGCGTCACATCTTGGTCTGTACAGATCACTTTGAGCACTCATCTCATTATCATTATTATCATTATTATTATTTTTTTATTAACCAATAATTAACCATAAAATGGTTTATTTTTATGTATGTTAGTGTATATACAATTTTATGTATTGAAACTGCCTGCATACTTATACATGTTCTTAGACTTGAAAAAGGAGCGTGTATGCTCCGAAACGCATTGTCAATAAAATAGAAGTTTTACACCACTCCAGTTGGTCGTCTTGTAGTGCCGTCAAAGTGTCTCCTGTGAGCGTGCGGAGTTGTACGCACTTCCCTCCGTCTTCTGGCATTATCATTACTGGAAGGATTAGAATGACAGATATCATCTGTATATTTATAAATTGATAAGAAATGATTGATCATTCATAGTAGGTGATGGTCACAGCTTATCTACTTCCTGCTGACCTCTGCACAGGTCACTGAGCATGCCTAAAAAACTCACCCTCAGAAGTCATTGAATTTCCTCCTGTCCATTGTGTCTATGGGTCATGGTGGCTGCTGTTAACAACAGCTGAATCAAGATGGTGGCCCTCGTAATCATATTCTGGAAATAGAATAAACAACCTACATTCAGAAAATAAAGAAGACAAATTAGCAAAAAGGGTTTTTGCTGGCGGAAAAAAATTTCAGTGACATATTGCCTTTAATAGTACTCATTGCTCCAGGAAAGTATTATGCCCTATGGAAAACAGACCATATGTATCAAATTTACCTGTCTGGGCTCCAGCACCGCGATCCTCAACTTCAATACGAACTGCTGAGCTACGTGGTGACATGACCGCACCTTTAGCAACAGGAACAGGATGCAATGCTGTTTCTCCCCGCAGTGGGCGTGTGCTTGGAGAGATTAGCAGTGGCTTGATTTCTCAGCTGCTCTATTCCTGTGTGCTAATGTTCTGACTAATGGAGTTCCAAGTCATGGACCTATCAGGTTCTGATCCAGGGACTCGGCGCTCTATTTAAATCCCTTCCTGGCCATACACCATTGTCAGTGATGTGACTAGCTGTGTTCCTGGTTCTTGCTCCTGTGCTTATTTAGATTGCTCGTGCTTCTGACCTCAGCTTGTCTTCTGACCATTCTCTGTCTCTCGTTTGGTATTGCGTAGTCAGTTTGGTTCTGATCTTGGCTTGTCTTCAAACCACTCTTTATCTCTCATTTGGTACTGTGTAGCCCGACTGGTTTTGACCCATTTACATTGTACTCTGTATTGTGTTTGTCTGTCTTTGTTTGCAGTCTGTCTCTGCACTTATATAGCATAGGGACCGTCGACCAGTTGCAGTTTAGCTATCTAGGGCTTGAACTGCAAGTAGGTAGGGAAAGCAGTCTGGGTACTAGACTTAGGGCCCACTGCCCTTGTCTGACAGCTTAGTAACTACTGTCTTCATCTTTACAAAGATATGGTGAAAGATGTCTTCTGTCCTCCAGTCCCACCGCCCGCTGAGCGCTCCACCGCGGTCTATTGTTTAACAAAGTAAATATCCACCATAATTTCATAATATATTTTAACAGGGGTAAAATGATTTACTCAAAAGTCACATGATAAAAATGCAGCAACTAATAGGGGTAGCTAGCTGTGTATAGACTGATACAGCTAATATTGACCTAAATGAAAGTCAAAAATCCAATGACTACCAGCCATAGTCACACTTATGGATCATGCACTGATGGCAATGCTCCTATGAGTGATGCCTCCCTTCGTTGTTTTGGCCTGTGGTTGTTCAGGGAGCAGACACCCACAGGTCATAGGTCATACAAATATTGGCCTACTCTATGGATAGGATATCATTTGAGGATCTCTGTAAACTTCTTTAAAGAGAACCTGTTACCTCTCAGGACATATATGTTTTAGTAACTACTTGCATTCCGTGTATAATAATTCTGTATCTATTCTAATAGTCTATGTAGTGACATTCCTCTGTTATTCCTTGTAGAAGTTTGTGAATGAATTACCAGCAGTCTGCAACAAATGTCCAACTGGGCGTTACCAGTTGAGGTGGGGGTGTCCCTGCGCAGACTGACATTGCAGCACTGATTGGGTAATGTCGGACTGTGCAGGGACACATTCCCAGTTGGTAAGAGCCATTTGGACCCTTATTGCAGACTCCTAGTAATTCATTCATAACTTGAACAATGAATAACAGAGGAACTGCACAACACAGAATCATAAGAATAAATACTCCAGAATTGCTATTACCATAGAAGTACCTGGTGAAGGCTGATATATTGGATATATATTGTTTATTCTAGGTAGTTCTCTGACATATAAAATAATAGTTCGCAAACAACTAGAAAACAGTAGACATATATACAATAGAAGTTACCAATGACATAATCAAATATAGAGAGAATTGGTGCCCAAGCCCGCCCAGGAGAGCTCCTCTATTCACATTATATGCACTTGTACAGAATACAGTAGAATTATACCAGCCAGCATTTTATATGAGTAACAGAATTACAAAGGCGCATCAGCATTCACTTTCCCACGTATATATGAATCATGATATGGAAAAACCTTAAGACAGACACTGCCATCAGTGACACATGGATTAACATATTAGTACATGACAGAGAGAGGGCTTACAGGAAAAAGAGGCTAAATATTAGCAAACTGGTCAAAAACACAACACCCATAATTAAACATTAAGTGGCTGTTCTTTTCTTTGTAATGATTTGATGAAATTAATTTTTACGTAGTTTGCAGGAATACTGCACATCCTTATTACTATTCTATTTCCAGTTAAAGTGGTTTTAGTATTCAGAAAGTCCTCAGACCCTTTCACTTTGTTCACATTTGTTATGTTGCGGCCTTGTGCTAAAATAAAAAAAAAAAAAACATTCAAAGTTATCCCCATCATTTTGCACTCAATATCCTATAATGAGAAAGAAAGTTCAAAATCTTTGGTAATTTATTGAAAAGGAATAACTAAAATCTGGCATTGACATGAGTATTCAGACCCTTTACTCAAAACTTATTTGACGTACCTAGCCTCCGGTCTCCTTGATTATGATGCCACAAGTTTTGCACACCTTGATTTAGAGATTTTCTGCCATTCTTCTCTGGAGATCATTTGAACCTCTGTCAGGTTGGATGGGGACTGTCAGTGGACAGCCATTTTCAGGTCTCTCTAGAGATATTCCATTTGGTTCAAGTCAGGGCTCTGGCTTGGCCACTCAAGGACATTCACAGAGTTGTTCCTAAGCCACTCTTGTGTTGTCTTAGCTCTATACAGTACTTAGGGTCATTGTTTTGTTGGAACATAATACTTCAGCCCAGTATGAGGTCCCAGGCACATTGGATCAGGTTTTCATTAAGAAAATCTCTGTACTCTACTCTATTCAATTAGAATTGAGGCCAAAAAGTTCAATCTTGGTTTCATCACAGGACAGAATCTGGTTTCTCACACACTGAGAGTCCTAGCGGTGCTTTTTTTGCAAACTTTCATATGTATTTTACTGAGGAGAAGCTTCTTTTTGGCCACTCTGCCATAAAGCCCGATTGGATTGGTGGGTTGCTGCCGTGAAAGTTCACCGTCTGCAAGTTTCTCTCATCTACACACAGGATCTTTGGAAATCAGCCAAAGTGACCATTGGGTTCTTAGTCATCTCTCTTACCAAAGCGCTTTCCCCCAGATTACTTCGTTTGGAGGGGTGGCCAGCTCTAGGATGGGTCCTGATTGTTCCAATGTTCTTCCATTTAAGAATTATGTAGGCCAACGTGCTCTTGGCAACTTTGAGTGCAGCAGAGATTTTTTTGTATTGTTCTCTAGATGTGTTCCTCCACAAGATGATGTCTCTGGGCTCTACGGACAGTTCTTTCCTCTCATGGCTTTGTTTTTGCTCTGATATGTATTGTCAACTGTTAGAACTTATATAGATGTAGTAGCCTGGAGTAAGGGTACTTTGAAGTATCGACATTTGTGGACATTTGTCCATATTGTTAATAGGCACAAAGCCATCAACTCCCTACTTTATTCTTTCCTCTCATGGCTTTGTTTTTGCTCTGATATGCATTGTCAGCTGTTAGACCTTATATAGATGAAGTGCCCTGGAGTAAGGGTACTTTGGAGTATGGACGTTTGTGGACATTTTTCCCTATTGCTATTATTCACAAAGCCATGAACTCCCTACTTTATTGCACTTTAAAGGGTTAACTTGCACTATGATTTATACAATTGTTTACACTTTTACTGTTTTGTATTGTTGAACAGCATTTTATTGTAATATATTCTGTTAAGTTGCACTGTATTTGCACTGCACTGTGGAAAGGGATAAAACACAGCCAACTAATACCAAAAAAGGCTTTAGGACTTTCTACCTGGGAACTTAGAATCTAGTAATTTCTAGTAAAATCTGCCAGACTTCACAAGTGACCGGAATAAGATGATGAGACAGGGATCCTTGACCACAGACCCTGGGCCACTAGCCCTTTGGTCAGGGTGCCAGTCTGAGACAGAGAGAGGGAACAATAGCTCAGGCCTTTTCTCAGTACAGAACCTTCTACCAGAGGGGAGACTGGAGATGCCAGCTCAGAGCATTGCCTGTATTATTTTTGTATTTGAGTTCCTAAAGTAAAGAAGCACACTGGTTAACTGCAAATTCTCACTCTCTGGACTTATTTCCCATTGGGGTGCACCACATCTTACCATCCCCACCAGAGAGCAGCAACATGTGGTGACACCTCGACAGTTTCCAGGGACCCAGGATAATGTTGGGGCCACCTCAAACCCAGCCACTTCATAGACAGGGGTGTATCTTTCCAAATCATGTCTAATCAACTGAATTTACCACAGGTGGACTCCAAATGAGGTGTAGAAACAGCTCAAAGATGATCAGAGAATTATTCCATGGTATTAAGTAATAAGCAAAAAAAGTGTTAAAAAAAGTGTTAATGATAGCTTTGCACACTCTTAGCATTCTCTTAGGCTGAGTTCATATCACCGTTTGGCTTTCCGTTCTTCTGATCTGTCAGAAGAAGAGGAAAACAAAAAACAAAAAAACAGGATCCTATAAAAAAAACCAGACCCTGTTGCATCAGTGTTAATTCGTCCTGCATGCAGGATTTTTTTTCCGTCTGAAAAAACGGATCTCAGATGAAAATGGCTCAAACGGATGACAACTGATCCGACAGGATCCATTTTTTTTTTTTACAGGATCCTGTTTTTTTTCTCTCATTTGGACCATGCCATTCGATGCAGTACCTCATCACTCTCTTTCTTGGTCAAATAACCCTTACATAGCCTGTTGAAAAAACGAATCATAGTCCCACTAATCAGATGGGAATGGCATGTCGCTGCAGAATGCTACAGTAGCCATGCTGGTTTATTGTGCCTTTAATTTTTAATAAATCACCAACAGTGTCATCTGCAAAGCTCCTCCACATCATAACTCCTCCTCCATGCTTCATGGTGAGAATCACACATGTAGAAACCATCCGCTCACCTTTTCTGCAACTCACAAAGACATGGTGGATGGAACCAAAAATCTCAAATTTTTATTCATGGGACCAAGGTACAATTTCCATTGGTCTAATGTCCATTCCTGGAGTTTCCATTCTCGCTGTTGTTCCTTAGTAATGGATTATTTGCAGCAATTTGACCGGAAAAACCTAATTCTCACAGTCTTCTCTGAATGGCTGATGTTGAGATATGTATGGTACCTGTACTTGATTTCTGTAAAGCAATTATGTAGGCTCTAATTTGGGGGTGCTGTTAATTTTCAGTTTCTGAGGCTGGTAATTCCAATAAGCTTATGTGGGGGCTTAGCTTGGTTTTCTTTTTCCTGAGGCGGCCAGTTTCATTACAGCGTGTGATGGTTTTCATGACTGCACTTGAGGATACTTTCAAAGTTCTTTAAATTTTCCAGATTGACTGACCTTCATGTCTTAAATTAATGATGGACTGTTGTTTCTCTTTACCTAGTTGACTGGTCCTTGCCATAATGTGGATTAGAAGAGAAGTAGAATAGGGATAAACACTGTATGGAACTGTGTACCAATCCTACCAGTTCATAACACAGCTCATGGTCTCAAACATGCTATGAAAGCAAGCGACTGGGGGACCCGTTCATTCGTTGTGAAAGTCCTGAGCCTCTTGAAGACTACCACGTCTTTCACAGGTATATTCCAACATAGGCCTGCAGATGGAAGCACTACATTGGAGTATACTGAATTTTAAGTTTAGCAATGTCTTAAATCCCATTGCTAAATAAAAATGACAGCCTGATGATTGCATGTTGTTAGGCCCTTAGGGGCCTAAAAACATTTATAGAATTAAAATAAAAAAAATATAAAAATTCAAATCATCACCCTTTCCTCAGAATAAAAATAAAAATTAAATGCCCATGCTATTAAATTAAAAAATCAATATTTATCCCATACGGTGAACGGCTTAATGGAAAAAAATCAAAACAAATGGTTCGCCATTTTTTCATCATTTCACCACCGCCAAAAAAAAAAAAGTTATGGAGTGGCCTGCATTTTCTCCAGACTTGAAAACCTATGGGATCCACTGAGTCAGCTTGTAGAGGCTCATAACTCTGTACCCCAGAACCTCAATGACCTGCGGAACAGGAAGATGAATGCCACACAAGTCCAGGCACATTTAAGAGAAGAGAGAGGCACCCAAGTGTCACGTCAGATCATTCAAAAGTGTTTTACATCAGTGTTGTCTGCGTGCTAGACGACCTGCATGAGTACCTGACCACAGGCGGGGAGCGTCCCTCGTCTTGCTGGACGATGAGCCAGTGGGCCTTATGGAATAGCCACTGTTGTCACCAGAAAAGCCATTGCTGGTGGTGGTGTTACATGTGGGCAGGTCTAGTAAATACAGAACTGCCCTACACTTTGTGAATGGGACAGTGACAAGCCCATACTACTTGAATAACATCATTAATCAACGGGTAAAACTGGGGTACCTCAAATGGAGTGACCTGCACTTTCTCCAGACCTGAATCCCACTGAAAACCTATAAGATCAGTTGAGTCACTATAAAGAGGTTCGTAACTCTGTACCCCAGAACCTCAATGACCTGAGGACCACCCTTCAAGAAGAGTAGGGTGCCATGCCTCAGCAGAGAATAAGTCGACTTGTGAACAGCAGAGCCGTCATGTGCTCAAGGTCACATAACAACTTATTGAGACAGTGACATTTTTGTGGGGATATACCCAGCACCGATGTTGGCTTTTGTTTCAATAAATTGTTCAAGATGAGGAAATCACCATTGCATGCTTCTACTTAAATGCCCTACTTTCATGATATAGCGTAAACTTTTTAGGTTTTCCATAAATGTCAGAGCTTAACCGAGATGTATCCCCATCTTCACCCCTCCGGCCCCCCTGATACAAGCATCGGAACATTTCATGCTCCAATGCTCTCCTTTGCCCTGCAATGTATAGCGCAGGGCAAGGGCTTTTTTGTTTACTTTAGTACACTGCTAGACAAGGCTTCCGCCCAGCAGTGTTGCTGGTGACATCACTGGCTCTGATGGGCGGGTTTTAGCAGTGCCCTAGCCCTTTAACAGACAAGGGCAGCTCTGGTGATAACCTGCCCATTAGTGCCGGTGACGTCACCAGACTCACTGCTGGGCGGAAGCCTCAGCGTAGCAGTACCTATGGAGAGCCTGGTACATCACCGCATCTCCTAAAAATGCCTTTGCCCTGGTTAGAAAACAGGCACATGCAACCTGGTTTCTCCTGGGGCAGGAAGCACATGGTTACAGTCTTTCTAAGAGGGTACAGGCTTAGTCACAGGCAATTGATTTATTACATGAGCAGTGTTTTTAAGTGGAAACAGGTTTATTCTTTCTCTGTTCACAGGCGTTGCACTACCTCAGTGGTCATTCACACTCTGTTTGTGAGTCTTTCTCTGCCTGGCAGCAATGAAGATGGCTTTCCCACTTTACTGGCCATGGCAATTTGCCTCATGGTGCATTCAGCAAAATCTGCACAGATATCTATAAAATTGTGGTATCCCTCTCTTCACAATGCAGTAATGCTCACTCTGCACTTCTCTTCAGGTCATGAGATCTCTCTCCTCAAGTTACACTTTAAGTCCCTTTGCTGGTCTGTAGTCCTGGCCTGGCTACTCTCATAGGTCCACTGGTGCAGGCTAGTGTTGATTGAGCACCGTAGTGTTCGGGTGCTCGGGTCGAACACTAGGTGATGCTCGAGTGCTCTACTGAGCACCCGAGCACAGTGGAAGTCAATGGGAGAACCAGAGCACTAAACCAGGCACCTCCTGCTCTGAAGAGGCGAGGGTGTCTGGTTCATAGGGCAAGGTCAGAAAATGATGGAAACACCACTGAAATGGTTTGGGACCAGCATGGGGAGGATATATAGATGCATCTTGACTCCAGAGTCGCTGCTGTGAACGATGTTGCCCGAGTATTATGTCACTTTTACGGAATGACAATAATACCCCCCAAAACCGAAGATAACATTGATTTTAGAGGAAATATTGTTAGGAAGCATATATTTACTTGTATATAAAGTGCAAGTACTGCCAAAAATTACAAGGAAGAGGCACTCCGATACAACCAGTACACTACATAAAGGAGGGCCTCATTCACATTGTGGTACAATTGTTCATGTCGTGGGACTCCTACACTCATAAAGCCTATGCACTAAGTGGGCTGCCAAAAATTACAAGGAACAGGCACTCCAATAAAACCTTTATTACACATAAAGTAGGGCATCAGACACACCATTGAAAAATTATGATTGATGGCCTGCTGCTGACACTAAAAAGAAACATTGAGTGCTCAGCAGCAGGCCCCCACCCCTAATGTTTTACACGGTCAGATCAGCAGCAGGCCCTCGTTCCTAATGTTTTAGAGGGTCAGCTCAACAGCAGACCCTCACCCCTAATGTTTTTGAGTGTCAGCAGCACTCAAGGTCAACATGTCAGAAGGAGGACCAGAGTGAGGAAGTAGAAGAGGAGGTGGTGGACTATGAAATCACTGGCCCAACCTGGGAAGGTGGCAAGCCAAGCGAGGACAGCAGTACAGAGGGGGAGGGATCCGCAGCACCGAATCAGGCTGGAAGAGGCAGTGGGGTGGCAAAAGGGAGAAGGCAGGCCACACCAAACAGGCCCGCAACTGTTCCCCAGAGCACCCCCTTGGGGCAATCTCCCTTGCCAAGGGGTAGGTGTTCCGCAGTCTGGCGCTTTTTTGAGGAAAGTGCTGACGATAAAAGAATTGTCATTTGCAACCTGTGCCGTACCAAAATGCACAGGGGCGTGAACACTAGCAACCTGACCACCACCAGCATGATCCGCCACATGGCAGCAAAAGCACCCTAATAGGGGGCCGAACGCCTGGGTAAAGCGGTGTCTGCGGTTCACACACTGC
>ONZH01018518.1:0-16511 GCA_900303285.1 Rhinella marina | reverse complement strand
TGAGCGAGTAGTGAAATATTCGAAAGTTCGAAATTCGATTCGAATAGGCCGCGAAATTCGACTATTCGACCGATTATCGAATCCCATTAAAGTCTATGGGAAAAAAATGCTCGCCAGTTGGAAATCTCAATTCGACCACTTGGAGGTCACCAAGTCCACCCTGAAACCTCAGAAAAGGATGCCAACACTGCTGGAATGCAACTGGGACAGCAGGGGAAGCATGTCTGGGTGCATATAACGTGCCCAAGTCGCACTATTACGCCACTATCACAGCCTCTCAACAATACACTCCAAAGTCAATATAACCTCTCTGTAAAGTGAGACCATACAAGGAAACCTTCTTTCCTCTACATTGCCATGGACCCCAAGCCCAACTAGACAAAAAAGAAGATGAAATTCTGCATCCCTTAAAATCACGTTGCCTATGACAACCACAGATGGCATAGGCAAGGGGGAAAGCAAATAGACCCCACCCCTAATTGTCATTGTGTGTGTGTGTGAGATGTGGTCAGACATGTCTTCTTTAAAATGTAAAAACAACTCAAACACATGCAGAAGCCTTAAAATGCCCAAATTGTTGGCGCTTGAGATGTCAGTGACCCGACCTGGCCCAGTGTCATGTCTAGCAGGTAAAGCAGTGGGGATGTTGAGGGATGCGTAGGACCACAAAAGGCAGGAAGAGGCCGTGGGCTGGCCAGAGGCTCATGGAAAATTTTGTGGAGGCCCAAGAGGTGAGACGTCTTAAAAATTGTGTGGAGGCTAAAGAGGTGAGACCTCTTAAAAATTATGTGGAGGCCCAAGAGGTGAGACCTATTAAAAATTATGTGGAGGCCCAAGAGGTGAGACCTCTTAAACATTTTGTGGAGGCCCAAGAGGTGAGACCTCTTAAACATTTTGTGGAGGCCCAAGAGGTGAGACCTCTTAAAAATTATGTGGAGGCCCAAGAGGTGAGACATCTTAAAAATTATGTGGAGGCCCAAGAGGTGAGACCTCTTAAAAATTATGTGGAGGCCCAAGAGGTGAGACCTCTTAAACATTTTGTGGAGGCCCAAGAGGTGAGACCTCTTAAACATTTTGTGGAGGCCCAAGAGGTGAGACCTCTTAAACATTTTGTGGAGGCCCAAGAGGTGAGACCTCTTAAAAATTATGTGGAGGCCCAAGAGGTGAGACCTCTTACAAATTATGTGGAGGCCCAAGAGGTGAGACGTCTTAAAAATTGTGTGGAGGCTAAAGAGGTGAGACCTCTTAAACATTTTGTGGAGGCCCAAGAGGTGAGACCTCTTAAACATTTTGTGGAGGCCCAAGAGGTAAGACCTGTTAAAATTTTTGTGGAGGCCCAAGAGGTGAGACCTCTTAAAAATTTTGTGGAGGCCCAAGAGGTGAGACCTCTTAAAAATTTTGTGGAGGCCCAAGAGGTGAGCCATAAATATATAAATTTTTCTTATTTACGGAGCAATTCTACGGCGGTTAAGGAGGAGGAGGAGGAGGTGGAGGAGGAAATGGCACTTCATACAGATGGCACTTCACTTTTGGCTGCTTTCCACTGTTGGAGAAGCAAAGACCGGGTCAATCCACTTGCTGTTCATTTTGATTAGCGTCAGCCTGTCGGCACTGTCGGTTGACAGGCGGCTGCGCTTATCGGTTATAATGCCCCCGGCTGCGCTGAACACCCTTTCTGATAGCACGCTGGCGGCAGGGCAGGCAAGCACCTCCGAGGCGTACAGGGACAGTTCCAGCCACGTGTCCAACTTGGAGACCCAGTAAGTGTAGGACGCCGAGGGATCGGGGAGGACAGGGGTACGGTCTGCCAGGTACTCCCGCAACATCCGCCGATACTTGTCCCTCCTGCTGATAGCAGGCCCCGCAGTGATGGAAGTTGCACGAGGGGGTGCCATGAACGTGTCCCACACCTTGGAGAGTGTTCCCCTGGTGGCTGTGGGCCTGATGGATGTTGTGGGACTCTGGGAGACCCTCTCCTCTCTGCCGCCAGCGATGGTGGGTGGGAAAATCTCCATCATGTTCTGCACGAGTTCCCTCTGGTATTCCAGCAATCGATTCGTCCTCTCCTCTACCGGAATAAAAGAGGAGACGTTATCTTTATACCGGGGTCCAGGAGTGCGAAGACCCAGTACAGTTTGTTCTCCACTATCCGGACAACACGTGTGTCCCGGGAAAAGCAGCCCAGCATGAAGTCAGCCATGTGTTCCAGACTCTGAATAGGCATGACGTCACTGCCCCCACCAGAAGGATCACTTGCCATTTCCTCCTCTTCCTCTTCCGCCTTCTCTCCGCCCCATCCGCGCTGAACCAATGGGACGCACACAGCCTGACTGCTACCCTCGCCGCCAGCATCCTCCTCCTCTTCCACAGCCACCTCCACGTCGTCCTCCTCCTCATCCTCCTCCTCCTGCAACTGCCACCGTGAAGCAGACAAAAGTGTGGTCTGACTGTGTAGCTCCGTTGCGTCTCCTCCTACCCCCGTCTCCTCTGCGTGCAATGCGTTCTCCCTTATTGCGATGAGCGATTCTTTAAGGACGCATAGGAGCGGGATGGTTACGCTCACTATAGCGTCCTCGCTGCTGACCTTCTTGGTGGACTCCTCAAAGATACGCAGTACATCGCATATGTCTGCCATCCATGGCCACTCGTGGTTGGCAAACTGAGGGAGCTGAGTTGGAGGCACGCGTGGATTCATAATCTGGTACTCCATCAATGCTCTCTGCTGCTCACACACCCTGGCCAACATGGAATAGGTGGAATTCCAGCGAGTGGGCAGGTCGCACAACAGCCAATGTTCAGGCAAATGGAGGCGTTGCTGGAGTTTTTTTAAGCTAGCAGCAGCTACAGTTGACTTCCGAAAGTGAGCGCACAAGCGCTGCACTTTCACCAGTAGCTCTGCCAGGTTGGGGTAAGTCTTTAGAAATTTTTGGACTACCAGATTAAAAACGTGGGCCAGGCATGGTACGTGATTGAGTTTGGCAAGCTCCAGAGCCGCCACCAGGTTACGGCCGTTATCACACACGACCATGCCTGGTCCTAGCTGCAGCGGCGACAGCCACATCTCCGTCTGCTGCAATATGGCGTAAAACTTTTCACCCCAGGTTTTCTTTCTCATCGTGTTCTGTTTCAGATACTCCTCAGACAGAATCTGTAACTAACCAACTGTGCACAGTGTGGTTTCGAGTTCAGCAGAACTTGAAAAAATCACAAAGCCAAATGGTCCACCATTCCAGGAATAAACATACTGTCTCTGAAACTTTTGTTGTGGGTGATAAAGTCTTGTTGTCTACTAAAAACCTCAAATTGAAAGTTCTGTCTCTTAAATTTGCTCCTAGGTTCATCGGTCCTTTTGTCTTAACTCATGTGTTTAATCCTGTATCTTTCAAGGTTGCGTTGCCCCCTGAATGGCGGGTCCACAATACTTTTCATAAAAATCTTCTAAAGCGCTATGTTGACCCTGTTGTACCCCTCCCTGACCCTCCCTCTCCGTCTGTTGTGGATGGAGATCTTGAGTATGAGGTGGAGAGGGTTCTGGACTCTAGGTTGGTGAGGAATTCCCTTCAGTACCTCATCCATTGGAAGGGATTCGGTCCAGAAGATAGATCTTGGGTCCCTGCTAGGGATGTTCATGCACCCCGCTTAGTGAAATTGTTTCACCAGAGTCATCCTTCTAAACCATCTCTGAGTTCTAAGCGTCCGGAGGCCCCTCCTGGAGGGGGGGTACTGTCAGGACCGGCAGTCATTGCACCTGTTCTGCTGGTCCTGTCTCTGACTCTGGTGGCGAGGTGGTTGCCCGTGGTCAGGCTTCGTCCGCTATTTTGGCAGGCTCCTCCTCCAGCCGGCGGTCTCTGGCTGTGGATGCGTGTCCCAGGCAGGGGACGCGCGCGACGGTCATAAGTAACAGGGACGTGGCTGGTGCGCACTCTCGCTCGCGGCCTGTTACTGGTCGCTGGAAAACGCGAGCAATATAGTGTCTGTTTATTTTCTGTTCATTTGGTATCTCATGAGTTAAGTTTTTGTTCCTTGCTTTCTCCTCCCAGTCAGCTGGTTGGGTGGGGTCTGCTAGGTATTTAAAGCCCTCTAACTTTTACGTAGCTGCCAGTGTTTGGAGTTTCCTTGCTACTACCTGGTTTGACATTTTTGCTCTGCAGTTTAGACTTTTGTTGTTCTTTGACCCTTGGCGTGTTTTTTGACTACTCTTTGCTTGCTGATTTTGTTCCTGACGTACTCTCCTGGTTTTGACGCGGCTACCTGACTACTCATTTGGTTCTTGTTTGTCTGTCTTGTTTGTCTTCCCATTCCCTGCACTTTGCTAGTATATTTCAAGTCTTCAGGTTGTCGGCTCAGGGGTTAGCCTGAGTGGGCAATAGGCAGGGAAAGGGGTTGGGATTAAGCTCAGGGATCACTTACCCCTTCTGTTTATCCCAGCCCTGACACATTCGGTGAAATTTTTCTGCTCATACACTAAGAAAAATCTTTGCAACTGTACTTTTGACAAACTTGCATATATACCATTTCATATGTGCAAGGCGAGCAGTAAGGGACAGGGAAGTGGGCGTGCTGCTGATGGTGCATGCAGAGGCCATGGCTCTGGACGCGGTGAAACAGTGTCTGCTGGCAGAGCACAAAAAACAAAGTCATCTAAAAACTCCGAGCTTCATGTCTCAGTTTGGAGGGCGGTGCAAGACAGGTTCTTGTTAGGTCAACATGTCAGGAGGAGGACCAGAGTGAGGTTAATTTTTTAGGTTAAAAAATTAGTGGTGAGGGCCTGCTGGTGAACCTCTTAAATATTTAAAGGTGAGGGCAGCCTAATAAGAATTTTGATATGATGGAGGAAGAGGGGTAAGAGGGGTGCATGGGAACACAGTCTATTCAATACACCCTAAAAGCCACATTTAAAGTTACTTTTTGTTAAGCTGCTTTCCTCTGGTGGAGTACAGAAGTCAGGGGCAATCCAGGCCTTGTTCATTTTGATTAGCGTCAACCTGTCAGCCTTGTCAGTTGACAGGCGGATGCGCTTAGCAGTTGTTATGCCCCCAGCGGCACTAAATAACCGCTCCGATAAAACGCTGGCAGCAAGGCACAGAAGGATCACTGAGGACATTGACACGGTCAGCTAGGTACTCCTTTACCATTTTCAAAAACATTTCCCTCCTTGTGACACTAGGCCGCTTATCAGAATCTTTTCACATGCAGAGCCGCCCACCTTTATTGTGAGCAACTGGAAAGGCGCCGACCATGATGCAGTTTGTATTCCACTACTGGTTTCTGCTGCTCACAAAGCCTGCCCAACATGTGGAAGCTGGAGTTCCAGCGCGTGCTCAGGTCGCACAGCAATCGGTGAGCTGGCAAGTGTAAGCACTGCTGCAGCGCTGCCAGACAAGTAGAAGCTGTAGGTGACTTTTGGAAATGGGAACTCAGGCGGCGCACCTTCACCAGCAACTAATGCAAATTGGGGTAGGTTTTGAGAAACCGCTGAACCACTAAGGCTACTTTCACACTTGCGTTTGCAGGATCAGTTTGTAAGATCCGTCCCAGGCTCTCACAAATGGTCCTAAACTGATCAGTTTTGTCCTCATGCATTCTGAATGGAAAAGGATCCGTTCAGAATACATCAGTTTTGCTTCAGTTCAGTCTCCGTTCCGTTTTGGAGGCGGACACTAAAACTCTCCCTGCAGCGTTTTGGTGTCTGCTTGATGGAAACTGATCCAAACGGATCCGTCATGACTCACAATGTAAGTTAATGGGGACGAATCCGTTTTGTCTGACAACTCAGAAAACGGATATGTCCTCCATTGACTTTCAGTGGCATTCATGACGGATCCGTCTTGGCTATGTAAAAGATAATACAAACGGATCTGTTCAGAACTGATGCAGACGGTTGTATTATCATGACGGATCTGTTTATGAGAGCCTGGATGGGTCTCACAAACGGATCCTGCAAACGAAGTGTGAAAGTAGCCTAAGTTGAAGCAGTGTCCTGAGGGAGACTCCTGTTCATCCTTCCTGTTGGAGGAACAGGTAGACTCATTCCTGTTATTAGTTCCAGGGTCCTATAGGGTCAGTTTGGTTTAGTTTCCTGTGTATGAACTCGCCTACATTTGAGGCCTGTTCATACTGGTAGTCAGTCAGGATTAGTGTCATGGTTTCCTTTAGTAAGGTGTCCATCTTCTTTCCTTAGTTCCCATGCCTAATCTTCTTTCCCTCCTACGCTCTGTATGGTTTTCCCCCACACCTGAGAATAACAGTATGTGTGTGAGCTTGCCGAGCTCCAAAGTCGCCACCAAGTTGCGGCCGTTATCAGACACAACCACGCCTGGTTGTAGGTTGAGTGGCGAGAGCCACAGCTCAGCCTGATCCCTTATACCCTGCCACAGCTCTGCGGCGGCGTGTTGTTTGTCACCTAAGCAAATACGTTTCAGCACAGCCTGTTGCTGTTTCCCCACTGCTGTGCTACACTGCTTCCAGTTACTGACTGATGGTTGATTGGTGCTGCAAGATGAGAATTCCTAGGTGGAAGTGGAGAAGGAGGGGTTGCAGCCGCTAATGTAGGTGGTGGAAATTCTGATGGAAGTAGGGCCCGCAATCCTTTGTGTCAGTAGCAGCTGCCATCAGACTGCGAAAAGCCTCAGTATCCACAAGCCTAAACAGCAACATTTCCAGTGCCAGCAATTTGCAAAGGTGTGCATTTAGTGCTATGGCCTGTGGGTGGGTGGCTGGGTATTTCGCGCTTTCGTTCAAAGGCCTGGGGTATGGACATCTGTACGCTGCGCTGGGACACAGAACTGGATGTGCTCGCTGATGGTGCTTGCGAGGGTCCAGGTGCAGGGAGGAGGCATCTGGGCCTGCTTCTTGGACAGGGGATTGGACAGCACGTAACACAGGGAAGAGGAGGCAGTGGTGTGACCCGCAGACACCAGTTGTGATCCAGGCGTTTGGCCCACCTATTAGGGTGCTTTTCTACCATGAAGATCATGCTGGTAGTGGCCAGGTTGATAGTGTTCATGCCCCTGCTCATTTTGGTACGGCACAGGTTGCAAATGACAATTCTTTTATCGTCCACACTTGTTGGTGTGGCCTGCCTTCTCCCTTTTGCCACCCCACTGCCTCTTCCAGCCTGTTGTGGTGCTGCGGATCCCTCCCCCTCTGTACTGCTGCCCTCGCTCGGCTTGCCACCTTCCCAGGTTGGGCCAGTGATTTCATCGTCTACCATTTCCCCTTACACTTCTTCACTCTGGTCCTCCTCCTGACAAGTTGACCTTCAGTGCTGCTGACACTCAAAAACATTATGGGCGAGTGCCTGCTGCTGATCTGACCGTGTAAAACATTAGCGGTGAGGGCCTGCTGCTACTTGCACTTTATATACAAGTAAACATATGTTTCCTAACAATATTTCCTCTAAAATCAATGTTATATATGGTTTTGGGGGGTATTGTTGTCATTCCGCAAAAGTGGCGTAATACTCGGACAACATCGTACACACCCCAACTGGTTACCTCCCCTCTGTACCCTTACTGAAGGCAAATAGCAATTCATTCATAACTTCTAGTGCAAATAATAAAGGAATGACACAACATAGAGACATAAGAATTGATGTTGCAGAATTGTTATTACATGGGGAATGCATGAAGCTATTAAAACTGGCATGTCAGGAGCGGGGAGAGGTTCTCTTTAACCCCTCAGAGGCAGGTCATCCTACTTAGAGAAAATGATCATCTGACCCTGGCAGAGAACACTGTCTCAGGGTGCTTTCTCCTCATCAGTCTGCTCTCCCAAGCTGCATGTAATCTCTTCCAGTTAACCAGCCCCCTGTTCTGTGCTGATGAGGAGAAAGAACCCTAAAATACGGATGTCTACAGGAGTGTATCTGGTTTGCAATGAAATGATGGAAAGAGCCACTGTTGCCACATTAAAATAGATGTAGCAAGGAGAAACATACACTTCATGTTTTTTTTTTTTTTTTTTTTAAATTAATGCACATATGGAGGGACAATAAAGTATATTGGGTGTCTACATGAGTTCTCCACAGTTTGGACACTCTGTGAAACCCTTTAAGATGTCATGTGAACAAAGCTAACTCACAGTTCTTGTATTTTATTAACTTATGACATATACGTATGCAGGCACGTTTAGCTGCACAATTTTCATGATTTTAGAGGGGGGCGTGGCCAACCGCTGATCTGCTTAGACACGCCCTTGCTGAGCTCCTGAGCTCATCGCTGAGAATCCTTGGTAATCGGCCCTACTATGAACTCTTTTTCTATCTGGTCCACACTAATACCATCTGGTGATCAGACACAGGTCCACCTTTTATAACTATTGCAGCAAAAGAAGGCGCTGATATCTCCGTCCAACCAACTGTCGGCTTCATACAAGGCCTGAGTAATACTCACCAACAACAAGCACAAGCTGGTCTCCCTTCACCACCGCTAGATCCACGCGTGAGAAGAAACACGTTTTGTGGTCCTGAGCAGCTCCCCTTCCTTCCGGAAACGTCATACCTCCTTGACTCAGGCTTTGCTACACCACTGCGACCTACCTGCCTCGCCACGTCCTCTGCACCAAGAAGAAGTAGACTTGACCTTTAAGACTCCGTGTGGGGCCACACAGACTTTGGTGAGAATCATCTTAACCCTTTCATTTATTGCACTTCTCTGCGACACTGTGATCGCCTTTTATATATTGAGCCCACGCAAGCCGTCGCTCAGATACGGAGTCCTCCATTAAACTTTTAATATACAGGGCTGACATCCCTAATTTTTCTGCTGGGAGTTACTGCTTTCTGAAATTCTTGCTTTCACCTGCTATATGAATGTGAGGTTCCAATCACCTAACTCATTCATTGTTCTTCTTATTCCTATCACACTGCTGCAGACCTGGGCTCCACAATGGTTAAAATTGGAAACAACAAGGACTCAAACAGAGCTCAGAAATCTGTTAACTCAAAAGGCGACATGGACAAATACATGAAAGGAAAATACGCTGCACCCTCTGCCCATAAGTTGGTGAACCCCTACAAGGACTTGATGCCTATGCCCCCAGTTGATACAGGGGAAGATACTAATAGTGAATTAGATCCATCTGTACAAGACTCTACACCTATCTCTCGCTCCTTTCTTCAGAAAGTGTTGGACAGAGCGCTGAACAAGGCACTTGACCCCATCTCCAAAGACCTTCATGACATTAAAAAAAAAAAATATATATATATATATATATATATATATATATATATATATATATACACTACAGAGGACAGTACACTGCTACAGATTGATCTGGATAGACTGAAGGCTTGGGCAGAGAAGTGGCAGATGAGGTTTAACACTGACAAATGTAAAGTTATGCATATGGGAAGGAATAATGCAAGTCACCAGTACATACTAAATGGTAAAGCATTGGGTAACTCTGACATGGAAAAGGACCTAGGAATTTTAGTGAACAGCAAACTAAGCTGCAGAAACCAGTGTCAGACAGCTGCTGCCAAGGCCAATAAGATAATGGGTTGCATCAAAAGAGGCATAGATGCCCGTGATGAGAACATACAGTGCCTTGCGAAAGTATTCGGCCCCCGGAACTTTTCAACCTTTTGCCACATTTCAGGCTTCAAACAAAAAGATATAGGGGGGAATTTATCATTAGGAAAATATTTGAAGTCAGTTTTGCTTCAGCCTGTGTTGGAGTACTTTCTGCCACATTTATCAAACGTCACAGGTTGTTTGATAAATGTGGCTTGTCCTTAAACCTAACACTTCTGTCTAGAGAAGCTACTCCACTTTTCCTACTCCACCCTCCTCCTGGAGTGAGATTGCGACTATTTTGCGACTTTTTTTAAAAAGTCGCAATGATAAATCTGGAGTGAAACTCATTAACATGGTTAACCACACCCACTTTTCCACCCATATTACAAACTGGAGTGAGTGGTGTACACATGCAAAAAGTCGCAAAAAAATGCGCAAAAAAGTCGCAAAAGCCTTATCGTGCGACTTTTTGAGGACAGAATTCTAGAGTGAAGGTGTGATAAATCAGGGCCATAACATTTTACATTTTTGGTGAAGAATCAACAACAAGTGGGTCACAATTGTGAAGTGGAACAAAATTTATTGGATCATTTAAACTTTTTTTGTAATAATAAAACTGAAAAGTGGGGCGTGCAAAATTATTCGGCCCATTTACTTTCAGTTCAGAAAATTCACTCCAGAAGTTGGTTGAGGATCTCTGAATGATCCAATGTTGTCATAAATGACTGATGAAGAGAAATAGAATCCACCTGTGTGTAATCAAGTCTCCGTATAAATGCACCTGCTCTGTGATAGTCTCAGGGTTCTGCATCATGAAGACCAAGGAACACACCAGGCAGGTCCTGATACTGTTGTGGAGAAGTTTAAAGCCGGATTTGGATACCAAAAGACTTCCCAAGCTTTAAACATCCCAAGGAGCACTGTGCAAGCGTCATATTGAAATGGAAGGAGTATCAGACCACTGCAAATCTACCAAGACCCGGCCGTCCCTCTAAACTTTCATCTCAAACAAGGAGAAGACTGATCAGAGATGTAGCCAAGAGGCCCATGATCCCTCTGGATGAACTGCAGAGATCTACAGCTGAGGTGGGGGAGTCTGTCCATAGGACAACAATCAGTCCAACACTTCACAAATCTGCCCTTTATGGAAGAGTGGCAAGAAGAAAGCCATTTCTCAAAGATATCCATAAAAAGTCTGGTTTACAGTTTGCCACAAGCCACCTGGGAGACACCAAACATGTGGAAGAAGGGGCTCTGCTCAGAGGAAACCAAAATCCAACTTTTTGGAAACAATGCAAAACGATATGTTTGGCGTAAAAGTAACACAGCTCATCACCCTGAACACACCATCCCCACTGTCAAACAAGGTGGTGGCAGCATCATGGTTTGGGCCTGCTTTTCATCAGCAGGGACAGGGAAGATGGTTAAAATTGATGGGAAGATGGATGGAGCCAAATACAGGACCATTCTGGATGAAAACCTGTTGGAATCTGCAAAAGACCTGAGACTAAGATGGAGATTTATCTTCCAACAAGACAATGATCCCAAACATAAAGCAAAATCTACAATGGAATGGTTCAAAAATAAAGGTATCCAGGTCTTAGAATGGCCGAGTCACAGTCCAGACCTGAATCCAATTGAGAATATGTGGAAAGAGCTGAAAACTGCTTTTCACAAACGTCTCCATCCAACCTCAAAGAGCTCCAGCTGTTTTGTAAGGAATAATCTAGATGTGCAAAACTGATAGAGACATACCCCAAAAGGTGGAACAACAAAGTATTAATGCAAGGGGGCCAAATAATTTTGAACGCCGCACTTTTCAGTTTTATTATTACAAAAAAAGTTTAAATGATCCAATAAATTTTGTTCCACTTCACAATTGTGACCCACTTGTTGTTGATTCTTCACCAAAAATGTAAAATGTTATATCTTTTTTTTTTGAAGCCTGAAATGTGGCAAAAGGTTGAAAAGTTCCAGGGGCCGAAAACTTTCACAAGGCACTGTAGTCCTGCCACTTTACAAATCACTAGTCAGACCACACATGGAGTACTGTGTATAGTTCTGGGCTCCTGTGAACAAGGCAGACATAGCAGAGCTGGAGAGGGTTCAGAGGAGGGCAACTAAAGTAATAACTGGAATGGGTGGACTACAGGACCCAGAAAGATTATCAAAATTAGGGTTATTCACTTTAGAATAAAGACGACTGAGGGGAGATCTAATAACTATGTATAAATATATCAGGGGTCAGTACATAGATCTCTCCCATCATCTATTTATCTCCAGAACTGTGACTGCAGGAAAGAAGGTTTGTTCACAAACATAGAAGAGGATTATTAACGGTAAGAGCAGTGAGACTATGGAACTCTCTCCCTGAGGAGGTGGTGATGGTAAGTTCACTATAAAAGATCAGGAGGGGCCTGGATGTATTTCTGGAGGGTAATAATATTACAGGTTATAGATACTAGAGAGGGGTCGTTGATCCAGGGAGTAATTCTGATGCCTGATTGGAGTCGGGAAGGAATTTTTTCCCCTAAAGTGAGGAACATTGGCTTCTACCTCACAGGGGTTTTTTACTTTCCTCTGGATCAACTTGTAGGAAAACAGGACGAACTGGATGGACAGATATCTTTTTTTTTGGCCTTATAAACTATGTTACTATTAGTGTTGAGCGAGCATGCTCGGCCAAACTCGCTGTTTGGCCGAGCATGCCTACGCTCGGGTCCGCTCAGTGTTTGGCCGAACACCGAATGTACTCGAGCGCAATGAGTTCTCGAGTCTCTTCCCCTCACTGTAATGTTGATTTGTACACTAATGCGTACGAATTTGTATGCTAATGTGTAGGCATTTGTACGCCAATGCGTACACATTTTGTACGCTAATGCGTACGCATTTTGTCTGCTAATGTGTACAAATTGTGCGCTAATGCGTACAAATTCAGTTAATTAGCATACATTTACGAGTGAAAGGAATAAAAGAGGAGAAGTCGTGATTCTGACCTTTTTCTATTAACCAGACACCCTCCCCTCTTCCCAGCGGGGGGGTGCCTGGTTTAGTCCCATTGACTAACATTAGCAACCCCTAGTGCTCGGCCAGAGCACCCGAGTATATGAGTACAGAGGTGCTCGCTCAACACTAGTTACTATGTTACTATCTCAGACAACCTCTCAATATATCAGAATTACCTAAACTCGGCCTTTGAAGCCTTGGAAGACCAAGAAAACAGGGGTAGGAGGAATAACCTAAGGATCAGAGGCCTTCCTGAATCAATGACTATTGATGGCCTACAACCGACTGTCCAACAAATATTCCAAAATATACTTGGGAACATGCCTTCTGATGGTATTGTAATAGAAAGAATACACAGAGCTCTAAGGTAAAACCCAAAAGACACTGAACCACCACGTGACGTGATCTGTCGCCTCCTTAATTACAGTGTCAAAGAGTCTAGTCTACAGAACACAACCTCTTCTGACTCAATAACATTCGAGTCCTCCCAGATTCAAATCTTTCAAGATCTCTCCCCCAAACCCTTCAAAAAAGGAGGCTCCTAAAACCCTTTACAGACATCCTATGCTCAAAAGGCATCCCATATAGTTGGAAGTTTCAGTTTGGACTACTGCTCACCTATAAAGGCAAGAGACACCTGATAAGATCTATTCAGGACTTACCACCTGTGCATTCAGCACTGGAAATTCCAGACCTGCAAATCCAGAACTGGGCAAGAGTCACAGAACTTACAGATCTCCCACTTCTCCCTCAACCCATACCTTGGGAAGAAGTCACCTACAACAGGAGCTCCAGACAAAGAAGGAAGTCCGGGAAGCTAACACCAAAAAGCATAATTTCTAGGGACACTTGACCAGCATATCCTTTTGCAGAATGTCCTCACCTTATACATAGTCCTGTCCATAATCTTTAAATGGCATCTGAGCATTACTCCTCCCTATTCTGTTTGATTATATCTCATTCTGTTCTTCTGCCTTTCTCTCCTCATCATTGTCTGTTTTGTTGAACCTGATTACATGTTTGCATATGTTTAAAATAATAGGATTGACAGCGTATTGTAAGTTGGATACCTGTGACCATGCATTCAAATGGCCCCTCTGTCCTTGGAGATGGGCGATATTATTGTCCAATCTCTGTGGAATGGAAGTTAAAGGGGTTGTCGGGGTTCATACACCTAATTTCACCCAGGCAGCCCGCCTGACTAGGGCATCCCAGCATCTAATGCTCTGATGCCCTCCCTTACCCTGCGCTGGATCGTGCAGGGCAAGGGTTTTTTGTTTACATTATACACACTGCCGGGCGGAGGCTTCCGTGTGTTCGGTGACGTCACCGGCTGTAATGGGCCGGCTTTAGCGCTGCCCTAGACGTTTTACTGGTTAGGGCCGCGCTAAAGCCCACCCATCAGTGCCGTTGACGTCACCGAGCTCACTGCTGGGCGAAAGCCTCCGCCCGGCAGAGCTGGTTCGTCACCGGGACCGGGCTAAATGCCTTTGCTTTGTGCTAATTAGCGCAGGGCAAAGGAGGACATCGGAACATGAGATTCTCTGATGCCCTAGTCAGACGGGCTGCCTGGATGAAATTAGGGGTATGTCCGGGTTCACAGCTGAACCCCTTTAACATTGTTACTTGAAAATTTATGTTCTCTTTTATCGCACTCTACCGTGTATAACTTCAAAGCGGTTGCAAGTTTATTTTCTAGAACTGTTACCTGGTTAATCTGTGTTGTCTTTTTTCCCTCCCCTATTTGCCCTCCCTCTCCCTTCCCCATCCCCACTCCTAATCTGAGTACAACTGAGATCATATCAGGAATAGAACGTCATCACAGCGTTTTGACCTCCTCCTACATCTGGTATGATGGCAAAACTTAAGGTTGCTACCTACCAGGGCTGTGGAGTCGGTAAGCTAAAGCCCTGACTACGACTCCTCAATTTCCCCTGACTCCGACTCCGACTCCCGACTCCGACTCTGACTCCGATTCCCTCATAAATGTTTAAGTGATAACTTTAAACAAATTTGCATAAAATCAATAGTACAGATAAGTCATGACAAAAACAGTTTGTAATTAGAGATGAGCGAGCATGCTCGTCCGAGTTTGGTGCTCGTTCGAGTATTACGGTACTCGTAAGTACTCGCTGCTCGGACGAGTATCTCGCCATGCTTGAGGAAATGGCAACTTCCGCATTGTGCATTTTTTGCGCCTATAAACTCAGCCAATCACAAGCCAGGAGACTCTGCGGTACACCCATCATCACGTGGGGCCCTTACATGTCCATAGCAGGGGTTGGCTGGCCAGATCAGGTGACCCTGGAATATACTAGTGACTGGCCGCGGTGCTCGGCTCAGATGACGTCTGGATGTCGTTAGGGATAGAGCTGCTGCATTTCAGGGAGAGTGTTAGGGCCTGCATTTAGTTCTTTGTTAGCCAGGAATCACCCACAAAGAACCCAACAGCCCTTCTAAGGGCTAGAAAATATTTTTTTTTTTTGGTCTCCTAGATTGGCTGGCTGCCACTAGTAGTGCAGCTATCGCCATATCTAACCATTTTTCTTTTTTTTTTATTGTTATATCTCAGTGATACAAATCCATTTCACACAGCACTGTGGAACCATTCTGTGTGTTACAGTTCAGCTGTCCACTCTACACAATCCGTATTTTCTGTTCAGGTGACACATTCTGTACGTCACTTAATTAAAAAAGGTCTATTGCTCTCACGTATACAGCTACATTAGAAAAATCTCTGTGTGACATTTGTCTGAGTTGCATTTAAGCAGACCAAGTCTGCCTAATCTAATAGTTTCAGTGTAATTGCTCCATACTGCACGGTACGTAATAACATACGTAATTTTGATCTAACTTATCCACCTATATATTTACTTGTTCAGATTGAACACGTTTGTGGGTTTCAGTACAGCAGGCCCATTTATTTTTTTAATATAATACACTTAAATACAGAAAATGTTGAACCCCAGGGCTAAGGGTCGTGGATAAGGGCGTGGCCATTCAATTACTGCAGGGGGAAGAGGCCGTGGTCCTGGGCAGGGTGAGACAGTACCTGCTGATGAGGGAGCAGGGGAACGCCGCAGAGCTACAATCCCTAGCTTCATGTCTCAACTTACAGGGACACGTGGTAGAGGACTGTTGAAACCACATCAGTGCGAACAGCTGATGTCGTGGATTGCGGACAATGCTTCAAGTAATTTGTCCACCAGTCAGTCTTCCACGCAGTTCACCCACGTTACCCAAGGGAGCACTCCTCTGGCTCCTCCACCTCAACCTCCTTCCCCCCAGTCTGCCCCCTCCCAGGAAAATTTGGAATGTGATCTGGCATACTCTCAGGAACTGTTTTCTGGACCCTTCCCAGAGTCACAAACCACTTCTCAGGTTGCTGCTGACCTCGTTCCCGATGCCCAAGATTTCCAACTGTCGCAGTCTGTGGGTGATGATGATAATGACAATGTTGAGTTAGTGGAAGAAGTTTGTAAAGAGGTGTCGGACGATGAGGAGATACGGTTGTCAGACAGTGGTTAAGTTGTTGTCAGGGCAGGAAGTCCGAGGGGGGAGCAGACTGAGGAATCGGAGGATGACGAGGTGACTTACCCAAGCTGGGTTGATAAACCGAGTGAAGACAGTGCCTCTAAGGCGGAGGAGAGTGTTGCACCAGAAATGGTTGGAAGAGGCAGTGTTGTGGCCAGAGGGTGGAGCAGGGCGAGAGCTGGTGCATCAGCAGCAACTGTTTCACGTAGTGAAGCTCCCGTGGCGAGGCCTAGATGTTCGCAAGTCTGGAGGTTCTTTAAAGAAAGTGAGGATGACCGACGGACTGTGGTGTGCAACCTGTGCCACACCAGGATCAGCAGGGGTGCCTCCACTACTAGCCTAACCACCACCAGCATGCGCAGGCATATGAGTGCTAAACACCCCACTCAATGGAACCAAGGCCGTTCACCACCTCCTGCGGGTCACACCACTGCTCCTTCCCCTGTGTCACTC
>ONZH01018517.1:0-31354 GCA_900303285.1 Rhinella marina | reverse complement strand
TATACACTGTGGTAATGGTAGACTACATGACTAGAGGCTGGATGTTATACACTGTGGTAATGGTAGACTGCATGACTAGAGGCTGGATGTTATACACTGTGGTAATGGTAGATCTGGAGTCATTCTTTCCACCTTTGATGGATTTTTGTTTTTCAGTTTTTCCTGACTTTACTATGAAATCTGACCTTGTATATTTACAGTGCTTTGTGAAAGTATTCGGCCCCCTGGAACTTTCCAACCTTTTGCCACATTTCAGGCTTCAAACAAAAATATAGAACATTTTACATTTTGGTGAAAAATCAACAACAAGTGGTCACAATTGTGAAGTGGAAGGAAATTTATTGGATCATTTAAACTTTTTTGTAATAATAAAACTGAAAAGTTGTTCGTGCAGAATTATTCGTCCCCCTTGCATTAATGCTTTGATTCCAGCTGCGGTCTCTTGGGGGATGTCTCTATCAGTTCTACACATCTAGAGATGACATTCTTGCCCATTCTTCCTCTTTGAGGTTGGATGGAGACGTTTGTGAACAGCAGTTTTCAGCTCTTTCCACATCTTCTCCATTGGATTCAGGTCTGGACTGTGACTCGGCCGTTCTAAGACCTGGAGACCTTTATTTTTGAACCATTCCATTGTAGATTTTGCTTTATGTTTGGGATCATTGTCTTGTTGGAAGATAAATCTCCGTCCTAGTCTCAGGTCTTTTCATCCAGAATGGTCCTGTATTTGGCTCCATCCATCATCTTCCCTGTCCCTGCTGATGAAAAGCCCAAACCCTGATGCTGCCCCCACCATGTCTGACAGTGGGGATGGTGTGTTCAGGGGATGAGCTGTGTCGCTTTTACCCCAAACATATCGTTTTACATTGTTTATAAAAAGTCTGATTTTGGTTTCCTCTGAGCAGAGCCCCTTCTTCCACATGTTTGGTGTCTCCCAGGTGACTTTTTATGGATATCTCTGAGAAATGTCTTTCTTCTTGCCGCTCTTCCATAAAGGGCAGATCTGTGAAGTGTTGGACTGATTGTTGTCCTGTGGACAGACTCTCCCACCTCAGCTGTAGATCTCTGCAGTTCATCCAGAGTGATCATGGGCCTCTTGGCCTCATCTCTGATCAGTCTTCTCCTTGTTTAGAGGGACGGCCGGGTCTTGGTAGATTTGCAGTGGTCTGATCCTCCTTCCAGTACAATATGACGCTTGCACAGAGCTCCTTGGGATGTTTAAAGCTTGGGAAATCTTTTGGTCTCCAAATCCGGCTTTAAACTTCTCCACATCAGTATCAGGACCTGCCTGGTGTGTTCCTTGGTCTTCATGATGCAGAACCCTGAGACTATCACAGAGCAGGAGCATTTATACCGAGACTTGATTACACACAGGTGGATTCTATGTATCTTCATCAGTCATTTAGGACGACATTGGATCATTCAGAGATCAGAGATCAACTTCTGGACTGAAAGGAAATGGGACAAATAATTCTGCACAAACAACTTTTCAGTTTTATTATTACAAAAAAAGTTTAAATGATCCAATAAATTTCCTTCCACTTCACAATTGTGACCACTTGTTGTTGATTCTTCACCAAAAATGTAAAATGTTAGATCTTTTTGTTTGAAGCCTGAAATGTGGCAAAAGGTTGAAAAGTTCAAGGGGGACGAATACTTTCGCAAGGCACTGTATAGAAGGGTTATTTCCTTCTCATTTTCTGGGACACATTTCTTAGAATCAGGCGTTTTCTTTAGAATTTCTTCTAAGTATTTTTCAAACAACGACTCCATCAGAAAGGAAGCCAACTTCTTATAGTAAGCCTCCGTGTGCAGCATAGACAGCAGATTCATAGGCTGGTAGGTTGTCACAGGTACCTGGAGCCATACTGACTGCAGTGCGTCCCACAGCTGCTGGCGAGTACATAGGGGAGCATGTATCGAGCGGACATGACCTTCGAGGTGGTCCCATAGATGCTCAATTGGGTTTAAGTCTGGGGAATTAGGGGGCCAGGGTAGTACTCGGAAGTTTTGCTCTCTACGTGATCTGCAAGCATGGATTCAAACCCAAACGGCTTGAAAGTGCCTTCCACATGGATGAGAGGGCCCAGAGAACACCAGGAGAACATTCCCCAGACCCTAATTCTGCCACCGCCAGCTTGTTTTGCAGAGTGTTTCTTCTCTGGTATATCACATGTGACAAGCAAACGTCCATTTAGTCAATGAAGCAGAAAACGCAACTTGTCGGAGAAGACAACTCTGCCAATCAGCGAAGGTCCAATTCCGATACTGCCCCTAAAGTCGAAGCCTTTGCTGTGATGTGACTTCATTTGCAGAGGTGCAGTGACCATCTGTCTGTTTTGGAGCCCCATGTGCAGTAAGGTTCTCAGAACGGTTATGTTAGACACACATCCAGTAGCCCCCATGGTTCATTTTGGGGTTGAGCTGCTCCATTGTAACGTGCTGGTCCACTCTGACACATCTTCATAGCTGACGTGGTAGACACTGCGCAGTTTCAGAAATCCTGCCACTCGGGGGCTGAAAGCCAATAGTCATCCCTTGTTGTCACCTATATGACTCCAGTGTGAAGGCTGGACAGACAGGCGGACACAGTCACCAGGCCACCAAAATCAATGTCCATTACTAAAGAAAATCAATATCATTGGGCTTTTAAAGGGTGAATTCATTTATTGTCCAGCCCTGAATAAACGGACGCAGCATCCCACGTCCAATCGGTTTATCCACGGGGCGTTGTAAAAAAATTCAAAGAACAGGAACTGTTCTTGGCTAATCTAGACACATCTCCTTGAGGACAATCATCCTCATAAATTGGAAGTCTAAGCCTCGTTTTAGGGAAAGGAAACTCTTCGGCGCGCTCCCTTCACATGCAGAATGTATTTTTATGCAGTGTAAATACAAGTTTTCTCTTTGTTAATACTAACACAATTTCTGCCTGAAGCTGCCGAGAGTGAAACTGGTCGACTCTACTGCAGACATACATGAAATAAGGGACCTCAGAACCGACATCACCGGATTGTCAGCCTTGGACTTGTTCTCAAACTCTGTATATGAGACTGAATTCTCTAACGGAAGAAACATTCTCTGGAGCCTCTGACGTCTCATTGGTGTAATCTTGGATTTCTTGATCTCCCAGGATTTTCATCACTTTCTGCACTGCTGCTGTACGTTCTAGGAATGATTTTGCCAGTAACAAAAAAAGTCATCCAGACATGGAATACATATGATGTTGCTTTCCCTTATGAAGGAAGCCATACTCACCTGCTACATGATGATGTGTTTCCCTCTTTATGCACTGAAGCTGGCACGTTCCCAGAGTTCTTCCAGCAGATGGTGACCACCACATTATGGGTGTCAGGTCCCAGCATTCCTATATGAACAGTTTCCTGGAAAGTGGATTGGTCATCGTGGGCCAGTTGAATGGCCCCCAAGGGCTCCGGATCTGACCTCCTTAGACTTTTATCTTTGGGGTCTATGCTGTGAAGATACGAGATGTGCAGATACTGGAAGCCTGTGCATCTCTTCTGCGGTGTTGCTATCAGTGTGTGAAGAGTGGGAGAAGAGGGCGACATTGACAATCCAACACAATGAGCAGCACTTTGAGCACATTTTATAAGTGGTCAGAAACTTGTAAATAACTCATGAAATATTAAAGTTACATTAAAAGCACACCATTGTTTTTCTTGTGAAATTCTCAATAAGGTTAATGAGTCACATGACCCTCTTCCCATTGAAAAAACTAAAGTTGGATCCAAAATGGCCGACTTCAAAATGGCCGCCATGGTCACCACCCACCTTGAAAAGTTTCCCCCCTCCCATATACTAATGTGCCACAAACAGGAAGTTAGTATCACCAACCATTCCCCTATTATTTAGGTGTATCCATAGGAATGGCCCGCCCTGTACATGACCCTCTATGTGAATCACCACCCTGAGGAGTATTTGATGATCCGGATGTTTGGAGATATGATAACAGACATCCTTCAGGTCTATAACCGCCAGGTTTATTGTTGTTCTGAAAGACCCAAGCACAGGGGAGAATATTAACCCTTTGTTCTTTCCTGCACTGGGACTAGAACAAGAGCATTTCTGTTATCAAATCCAGAACCTCCTTTTCCATTGTGGATTTTCTCACTTTTCACGGATTTCATCACAACAAACCTCTGAGGAGGAAAGGAACGAAATTCTAGATTTAGACCTGCTTCTATTATGCCCATCACCCAACTTTTGGAAAACCCTAACCAGACGTGAAGAAGAAAATGTAATCTTCCTCCCACCTTTAAGTTGGGGTCATTGTTGGCTCTGATTATTGTCTGAAGTGGAGGAACCTCCAAAAATGAATCCCTTCCCTCCAAAACCTGAAGATCTTCTTGTAAATATTTGTTCTCTGTCTCTATTCTGTCTTCTTCTCCCTGATCTAGAAGAGGTCGTCTAGATGTTGAAGAGAAGGAAGAAGCTCTCCCTGGTAATTCATCAAGGGCTGGGCCAAACAAAAACTCACCCTGACAAGGGACAAAAGTGGTAACCTCCTCCGCCTTATCTTCCTTAACGTCTTCTAGATTCATGTTGGATCTAATCGTCTTTAAGAATCTTTCCGTGTCTTCCACTGGAAAACAATCTCCCTTCAACGTCTTCTTCCATAAATGAGGAACGGTCTACTCTCTAGTACAGAATCGCTTTCTTCTGAAGAGTCGTCCTGGGACAAGATTTCATAGAACTCCTGACTTCCGATCTGTTCAAAGTCTTTACATTTTTATATAAGGAGGGAGATTCTTCAGCCACCATCCATCCTATCAGTACATGGTTGACATGGCTTCTAATAACAGGTAGTGGTCAGGCCTGTACACAGCACATTCTCTATTCCACCTCTTCACCATAAATACGTTGCCATCATCACAACCACTCCACTCTTCCAGCCGGTACAGATACAGGAGCCAGGCCACAATGAGCCTCCTCTGAGGAATAGGAGGAGAGAGGTCACAGTACTGATCCGCTCCTCATCCAGCTGGACTCAAAGGATGAAGGAGGGAAAGAAGAGTCTTCAATTCTCCAGCAGAGCAGTGAGAACTTCTTCTGTCTGCACCGCTCACTCCAGCGTCCCGTATCTCCGACAGACAATTCTCAAAGTGGCCATTTCTGCTGCCTTTCTGGAGGATCTCGACCTCCACCCTTAATGGCCGCTCCAGTACTCCAAACCAGAAGTGTATCAGCCCATCACCATGATGTACGGCCCTTCTGTGCACTCCTCCTACAGGTGTCCTCCTAGTAATTTCTATATGGCGCCACTCCATCGGAGGAGCCAACACACCTTCCACAAGAGCCGCTGAGAGACCTGTGATCTCTCCGAGTTCCTATGGTCCTCACCAAATGGGACTACTGCGTGATGGACCCCGGCAGGCTAACACCAATGCTTCCAGACTCCCAGTCCAGAGACAGGAAACCCCTGAGGCAGGAGAGAAGCTCCACTCTTTCATTCTGGAGGTTTCCTGTCCCTGGTGGCAGATCCTATCACACTGGTCCCAGTCATCAGTCATAGAGGAAAACCTAAAATTCATTATCAGACTTGGAGAAAGATGAGAAGGAGGCGGATGAGGAGGAGCAGAGGAGCTTCTTCTTCCTCTGTGGACGGAGTCGGTGTAGATGAGGAAACCTCCACCACAGCAGAGATCTTCCTGGTGGACTGGGTCCTTCACTTCATCTTGTAGAGAAGATAGATAATCACTTTGTGGCACTCTGCTTCTAGGCTGCTATAGGGTTCCCACCCCCGTAACACTCACTTGTTTCAAATAACAGCCTCAGTACGGATCATGCGTGTTTACACACTGTTTGCCACGAATAAACACGCATGATCTGATTTCCGTGGGTTTACTGAGGCTGTTATTTGAAACAAGTCATCTTGTAAAGAAGGACCTTCCTCTGACACAACGTTCTCCTCACATTTTTTAGCAATTTACCAGAACAGATCCAGCATTTAGGAGAACGTGTCCAGTCACCGCTGTCCTCAGAGAGGCTCCTCACCTCCACTGGTGCTCCAGAGGGAAGAAAGGACTGCGGCTCCATTACACAAACCTAAGAGCCCAAGGTAATGACCGCACCTGCTGTGAAGATGATGTCCTCTCCTCACCTGGAAGGACAGGAAGACACCGAGGAGAAGATGCTTTACCCTCACTGTCCCTGCCTGGTGGAGGAGGATCATCTCATGGTCAGGATTCTGGGAGACGTCAGCTCCATCTACCTGATGGTTCTCTGGGAGCTTCTCCTCTGGACAGTCCTGGGAATACAGAGGACGGGGACATCTCTCGGGGGGATTTCCTTCTATGAGTCCATCTGTAGGAAACACACAGGGACAGGAGAGATTATTACATGATGAGATGATGGGAGTAGTATCCAGGTGACACATGACAGCCCCTCCTTACACTGCTGATCGCCCCATAAATCCGTCTCCTCTTCTTCTTCTTCTTTAACCTCAACCTTAATATCCATCAGATTTTCATCCTGAAGAAGAGAAATGTAAAATGATCTTTGGTTCAATCCCTTTCTGGTCAGATTCTGGGGAGACGTCAGCTCCATCTACCTGATGGTTCTCTGGGAGCTTCTCCTCTGGACAGTCCTGGGAATACAGAGGACGGGGACATCTCTCGGGGGGATTTCTCCTCCTGGAGTCAGAACCTATAGGAGATAACACACAGACTGAATACAATACTGAGCGCCACAAACAGGAGGAGGAGCTCTGCTGTCAGACGCCATTTCTGCCGTCATCTTTGTAAATCCTCATGTGGATCCTGAAACGCAGCAGAGGAGAACAGAGACCTGCGGGTGGATTAGGACAGACACCTCTGACCACAGAACCAGAGAGGTCACTGGCGGTGTAATACCGGACACCTCTGACCACAGAACCAGAGAGGTCACTGGCGGTGTAATACCGGACACCTCTGACCACAGAACCAGAGAGGTCACTGGCGGTGTAATACCGGACACTTCTGACCACAGAACCAAAGAGGTCACTGGCGGTGTAATACCGGACCCCTCTGACCACAGAACCAGAGAGGTCACTGGCGGTGTAATACCGGCCTCGCTGTATCTCAGGTGGCAGTTCACACGGAGCGACCGTCCTGGAATCTACTTCCTGATGCTCTGGATGAAGCTGCTTTAGAGCGGACACCGTTAGTCGCTGCACTTCCTGTAACCCCGGACTTTACTCCCCGTCCCTGCTGGTCACCGGGGGTCATTCCTAGAACTGCCCCTGTGTCTATATACCCTCCCCCGCCATCTTATCTCCTGAGGGCTATATGACCCGGGATACCATCCTCCTCCTCACTTCCATCCACTATAAACCCATCACGTGACTCCCTGATCTACATGTGATGACATCATCAGACAACACAACTTGAGTTCAATTACTGATGTCATAACCTTCAGGGCGGAGACTGTGACAGACGGTAACACAAAGAAGTGCGATAGACAACCGTTCACACCGCAGGTCCAGACCGGAGAAACCTCTGACATCCCCCAGGAATCTCCCCGCACATCCAGCAGTGTCAGCCCTGACTACATCCATCCACAGCTCCTGTTACCTGGGAGGGGAACCTCCATCATGGCGGCCGGGGACAGCTTCTCCATGGAGACAGAGAGCGGAAGGACCTGCGGTGACGTCATCGTCATGTGATCAGTGTCAGTGGGGCGGAGTGTAGCAGTTCAGAATGTATGTGGTGATAAAGGACCTTTCATAATGTCATGTGACCTGAGGGGCGGAGCTCTGCAGTGTGGAAGATATGGGGTGATCAAGGACCTGCAGTGACGTCACTATCATGTGATCAGTGAAGGGGGCGGAGCTCCGAAAAGTTGAAGAAGTAATGGAAAGGAAACTGTGGAGACCTGGGAAACAAGGAAAGTGGGAAATTTCTACAGACATGCTGGGATTTGTAGTCCTCTCCTCTTCTACCTCCTCCTGTAATGTCCTCTGATATCACATAATAACAGGCTGGACATGCTGGGAGTTGTAGTCCTCTCCTCTTCTACCTCCTCCTGTAATGTCCTCTGATATCACATAATAACAGGCTGGACATGCTGGGAGTTGTAGTCCTCTTCTACCTCCTCCTGTAATGTCCTCTGATATCACATAGTAACAGGCTGGACATGCTGGGAGTTGTAGTCCTCTCCTCTTCTACCTCCTCCTGTAATGTCCTCTGATATCACATAATAACAGGCTGGACATGCTGGGAGTTGTAGTCCTCTTCTACCTCTTCCTGTAATGTCCTCTGATATCACATAATGGACTGGACATGCTGGGAGTTGTAGTCCTCTCTTCCCAGTAGTGGGGTTCTGTATATATTTATAGCTATGTATGTATAATGCTGTAATTCCTATAAGAGGCTGGTGCTCTTTTACATGTAGGTACACCCGGTCACCCCTAGGTGGTGCTGTCAGCAGATATATATAGATGTAGACCGTGTGAACGGGTCCGCACCTATTCCGCAAATTTGTGGAATAGGGGCGGGCCCGTTCACCTCTACGGGCGGCACGCTATCTTGCTGAGCCGCGGCTCCGTGCCGTGGCTCAGCAAGAAAAGATAGAACATGTCCTATACTTGTCCGTACACACGGACAAGTATAGGCATTTTCAATGGGGCCGCATGGCGTGTGTTCTGAGTGCTGCGCAATACACGCCGGGCGGCCCCCGCAAAAATATGGCCGTCTGAACGGGGCCTAAGGATGTGAGTGTGTGGAGAGGGAAGTGAGGTGCAGAGAGCACGGTCAATTGTGAGCTAAAGAAAGGGGCAGCATCAGCCAAGGAGCGCTACCTCCAGAGTCAGACAAAAAGAGCCGGCTCATCGAAGCTAGAGCTGGACCTGCTGAGCCCAGAATAGCTGACAAGTAGCTCCCCCTCTAAGGTGAGCACAAACCAAGGGTAGGCCTCAAGAGAGGAATAACAGAAACCCAGTGTGTGCAGGAGTATAAGAGAGACTAGTGGAGGTGAGAGTGTTACCTCAGCCTATAGACTCCATTAGCACCCATGTGAGACAGGAGTAAGCCTACGGTGCCTGTTCACACTCCACAGTGAGTATTTCGAGCCGTATTCCTCTATGGACAATGTGGACGGATTATTGGAAATTATGAGTAAGCCAGGAAGGCAAGATACACTACTCACAAAACGTCCGGGATATTTGTCTTATGGGTCAAATTTCAGAATGAAATTAGCATGCCCTCTGACATTTACAGGTGACCTTCTCTAACCTTCTGAATGCACATGTCCAACTGTTCAATGTTTCAGTACTTTTTGCACAACTTGCTGTTCTCTAACAAGGAGCTTAACGGCAAAATTCACAGCAGGTGTCTGATCCATGAATCGCCCAATAAATTTCCTGGTTCAACAAGAATTGGTATTAAACAGTCCTCCTCATCATGCTGCTCACATTCTGACATCATGAGACCAAGACGACACCTAACAATTGATAAACAGTACCTTGCCATTGTGAGGCTTCAGATGCTCTCAGACGGAGGTGGCCACTGAGCTAAGAGTGTCATCAGCAGGTTGTATCAGAGATACAGAAAGGCAGAGAAGTGGACGTCCTGTGGCCACATCCCACACTGATGACCGCTTCATTGTGAACAATGCCCTGCGGTACTGGATGATGAATGTCACACAACTCCAGGCACATTTAAGGAAGGTGAGAGGCACCAAATGTCATGTCAGGCCATTAGAAACCATTTATATCAGTGTGGTTTGAGTGCTAGACAACCTGCGAGGTACTTGACCGCACCACCAGGCACAGGCGTCATGGTCTTGTATGGACCAGGGAGCATCTATACTGGACGAGGGACCGGGGGCCTCAGTGCTGTTCACTGATCAAAGTCCATTCACACTGAGCAGAATGATGCCCGCCAACGATGTAGGAGAAGTCAAGGAGAGCGCTCTGCAATGCTCTAGGCACAGCTGGAGAGCCGGAGGTTCCCTACCCCTGCTCTAGCTGATCAAGGTCACATCATTAGGGAATGGCTGCTGGAGGACCTCACGTGGAGCGGCTGCTGGAGACTGGGGGACCTCACATGGAGCGGCTGCTGGAGACTGGGGGACCTCACATCGAGCGGCTGCTGGAGACTGGAGGACCTCACGTGGAGCGGCTGCTGGAGACTGGAGGACCTCACGTGGAGCGGCTGCTGGAGACTGGAGGACCTCACATGGAGCGGCTGCTGGAGACTGCAGGACCTCACATGGAGCGGCTGCTGGAGACTGGAGGACCTCACATGGAGGGAGCTGCTGGAGACTGCAGGACCTCACATGGAGGGAGCTGCTGGAGACTGGAGGATCTCACATGGAGCGGCTGCAGGAGACTGGAGGACCTCACATGGAGCGGCTGCTGGAGACTGGGGGACCTCACATGGAGCGGCTGCTGGAGACTGGAGGACCTCACATGGAGGGAGCTGCTGGAGACTGGAGGACCTCACATTGAGCGGCTGCTGGAGACTGGAGGACCTCACATGGAGCGGCTGCTGGAGACTGGGGGATCTCACATGGAGCGGCTGCTGGAGACTGGGGGACCTCACATGGAGCGGCTGCTGGAGACTGGAGGACCTCACATGGAGCGGCTGCTGGAGACTGGAGGACCTCACATGGAGCGGCTGCTGGAGACTGGAGGACCTCACATGGAGCGGCTGCTGGAGACTGGAGGACCTCACATGGAGCGGCTGCTGGAGACTGGAGGACCTCACATGGAGCGGCTGCTGGAGACTGGAGGACCTCACATGGAGCGGCTGCTGGAGACTGGGGGACCTCACATGGAGCGGCTGCTGGAGACTGGGGGGACCTCACATGGAGCGGCGCTGGAGACTGGGGGACTTCACATGGAGCGGCTACTGGAGACTGGAGGACCTCACATGGAGCGGCTGCTGGAGACTGGGGGACCTCACATGGAGCAGCTGCTGGAGACTGGAGGAACCCACATTGAGCGGATGCTGGAGACTGGAGGACCTCACATGGAGCAGCTGCTGGAGACTGGGGGACCTCACATGGAGCGGCTGCTGGAGACTGGAGGACCTCACATGGAGCGGCTGCTGGAGACTGGGGACCTCACATGGAGCGGCTGCTGTGAGACTGGAGGACCTCACATGGAGCGGCTGCTGAGACTGGGGGACCTCACATGGAGCGGCTGCTGAGACTGGAGGACCTCACATGGAGCGGCTGCTGGAGACTGGGGGACCTCACATGGATCGGCTGCTGGAGACTGGGGGACCTCACATGGAGCGGCTTGCTGAGACTGGGGACCTCACATGGATCGGCTGCTGGAGACTGGAGGACCTCACATGGAGCGGCTGCTGGAGACTGGGGGACCTCACATGGAGCGGCTGCTGGAGACTGGAGGACCTCACATGGATGGCTCTGGGCTGGGGACCTCACATGGAGCGGCTGCTGGAGGCACATGGAGCGGCTGCTGGAGACTGGAGGACCTCACATGGAGCGGCTGCTGGAGACTGGGGGACCTCACATGGAGCGGCTGCTGGAGACTGGGGGACCTCACATGGATCGGCTGCTGGAGACTGGGGGACCTCACATGGAGCGGCTGCTGAAGACTGGGGGACCTCACATGGAGCGGCTGCTGGAGACTGGAGGACCTCACATGGAGCGGCTGCTGGAGACTGGAGGACCTCACATGGAGCGGCTGCTGGAGACTGGGGACCTCACATGGAGCGGCTGCTGGAGACTGGAGGACCTCACATGGAGCGGCTGCTGGAGACTGGAGGACCTCACATGGAGCCGCTGCTGGAGACTGGAGAACCTCACATGGAGCGTCTGCTGGAGACTGGAGGACCTCACATGGAGCCGCTGCTGGAGACTGGAGAACCTCACATGGAGCCGCTGCTGGAGACTGGAGAACCTCACATGGAGCGGCTGCTGGAGACAGGGGGACCTCACATGGAGCAGCTGCTGGAGACTGGGACCTCACTGAGCGGCTGCTGGAGACTGGAGGACCTCACATGGAGCGTCTGCTGGAGACTGGGGGACCTCACATGATAATCAGGTATTTAATTAAAAGCAGCGATGGTGATTTCTTCATCTCAGACAATTTATTGACACAAAAGCCGACCCCAGTGCTGGGTATACCGCCACTAAATGTCAGCATCTCAGGAACTTGTCCTGTGGCCTTGAGCATCAATTACTGCTTGACAACATCATCTCCTGCTGTTCACAAGTTGTCTTATTGTCAGCTGAGCTATGGCATCCCACTCTTCTTGAAGGTCGGCCCTCAGGACATTGAGGTTCTGGGGTACAGAGTTTCGAGCCTCTACACGGCGACTAAGCTGATCCCATAGGTTTTCAATTGGATTCAGGTCTGGAGAAAGTGCAGCTCCTCCATGTGAGGTCTCCAGTCTCCAGCAGCCGCTCCATGTGAGGTGCCCTCGTCTCCAGCAGCCGCTCCATGTGAGGTCCTCCAGTCTCCAGCAGTCGCTCCATGTGAGGTCCTCCAGTCTCCAGCAGCCGCTCCATGTGAGGTCCCCCAGTCTCCAGCAACCGTTCTCTAATGATGGACCTCAATGAGCTGGAGCATTGTCCTCCATGAAGATGACATTAGGCCTGTGTTGTTCCTGCAGAGACACAATGACTGGAGTAATGATGTTCTTTAGGTAGTCTGGGCTTGTCACTGGACCATTCACACAGTGTAGGGCAGTTCTGTACTGACGAGATACACCGCCCCACACTGTAACACCACCACCACCAAAGGCTCGTCTGGTGACAACAGTGGCTGATGTAGAGCGCTCTCCTTGACATCTCCGACATCGTTGGCGGCCATCATTTCTGCTCAGCATGAATCGACTTTCGACAGTGATCAGCACTGAGGCCACTGGTCCCTAGTCTAGAGTAGATACTCCCTGGCCCATGCCCTCTGCTGATGACACTCTGTGACACTCTAAGCTTAGGGGCCAGTTCCATTGGAGAAAATCCTGCTTGAAGCCTCACAATGGTGAGTTACAGTTCATCAATTTTTAGGTGTTGCCTTGGTCTCATGATGTCAAAATGTGAACAGCATGATGAGGAGGAATGTTTAGTACCAATTCTAATTGAACCAGGACATTTATTGGGTGATTCATGGATCAAACATTTGTTGTGAATTTTGCCATTAAGCTCCTTGTTAGAGAACAGCAAGTTCTGCAAAAAGTACTGAAACATTGAACAGCTGGACATGTGCATTCAGAAGGTTAGAGAAGGTCACATTAAGTTCACTTGTAAAGGGTAGTTAGCATTTTAGGTTCATCCTGAAATTTCACCCACAAGCCAAATATCCCTAACTTTTTGTGAGTGGTGTATGAATAGCAAGAGTTCCCCTCAATAGGTGTCTCCCGCCCATTTTATTTGCTGCACTCTGGATACCTGTGGGGTTATAACTTGAGGAATCACCTTCAAGGACTTCTATGCACTGCATATTTGAGTCCTATCCAATACTCCACAACATCTTCATCCTTATTCCATTTTATTCCAATAATTTCTGTAACCTGTAGCTGTTATCAAATGTTTTCTTTCTCCAAACCTTTAATGTTAGAACTAGGGATCATCATCATCAATGTCTGAGAAAAGAAACAAGATCTCACCTCCGCCATCCTGGATGGGATCTACAATCCGTCCTGTTGTGGCCGGGGCAGACAGCAGAGCTGAAGGAACATCGGCGTCTCCAATGGGTAAGTTGACATTTAAAGATTTTCACAAGGCAAGTTCTGGCTTGAAGGACGTGGTTTATTGGGAGAGTCGATAGGATCACACAGAACGTACAAATGATGCCAAGATGGTGGAATCACAGGATTCTATCTCCTCTGTCCTTAATCACATGATTACAAAGTATTTCCAGTAATATAACACTGATCTGGAGCAGAATAACAGGATATGGGTAAGGTACAAGGGACGCATCTAGGACACAATTATATGCAATTTGTGGGAATATATGGAAATCACCCCGAACCGTTTTATGTAAGAGAAATGGGACGAAGGAGATAAGAGGGAGACGGGACAATAAGAAAGGTCACGTGGAGGTCGTCACCTGTACATTTTATAATACAAGATTCATATTACAGAGATCGGCTACAAAAGTCATCAAGGCTATTGACATCTGAAGACAGGAATACTCTGGAGTTTGGTTCTAGTAAAGGCGTTGTACAGCCGGTAATATTGGTCCTCAGGATTGGTCATCAGTATCTGATCGTGGGGTCCTCTTCAAGCAGCTGATCAACAAGGGAGCCGGATCCCCACCGATCAGATACTGATGACCGATCCTGAGGACAGGCCTTCGATATTACTGGCTGCACAACCCCTTCTAAGACAGCAGAGCGATCTTCTCTGGTTTACAGGAAACCTTGGCCCATCATTTTCATCTGACTCCACCTTGTATCTCTCTACTTGTCAGCAGACGCTCCGTGTGATTTATTTCTTATTATATGTGGACATATCAATATCTGTCACAGAACAATCCAATATCTCAATAACGCACTTGGAAATAGTGCCTACAACCCCTATGGAGCCACAACAAAATATCTACATGAAAGGCGGACCATTTAAAACATAACCTTTAGTAAATACAATTAAAACGAAGCCCACGTAGATAAAAAGTCATACATATTGTGCAGATAGTATCACAAACCAATGCAATATATAAATATAGCGGTCCTACCACTTAGACAACCTAGTCTAGGGGTGGCCCTAAAGCTAACAGGCAACCCTACCCTGTGGTCCAGGGGTCGGAAATTGACACCCCAAGACAAAAAGCTAGCTGCCTAGCAGGTCCCTATCTTTCCTTCGAGCAGAGGTGACTGCCCAGCAATTCGTCAGGGTAAACAAAGGGATCCTTAGATGCTAGAGGTAACAAACCAATTGTCCCTTTGATTGGCAATATCAATTCATCAGGGGACCGGTGCATAGATGAAACGAGGACCAGTACTGATATTCCAACTGGGCCTTCAAAATGGAGCCCCACTGTCCGCTGTGATGTATAGCGGTAAACAGTGGTATCAGCAGGTGAGGCATATGGCATCCACGCTACGTATACTACCGCGTGGATTTAAATACCTCTGTAGCTGAAGATGACTCCACCCCTTACTTAGTGCGTACGGAGGAAGCGTGCTCCTCTTGTCAAGCATGTTGGAAAAAAGTGCAGAAACCATAGATGTGGCAGCTTGCGCCACTTTTTTAGACAGATTTGCGGTGCTGAAGCATTAGTAAATCAGGGCCATTATAGTAGTAAGTGATTATATTTTTACAGCACATTTCTCTAAAATAAAGAGAAGTAAAGCCCTTAACCTCTCAGTAAGAACCTACAGGAAACCCAAGAAAAAACAGGGAGGACACACAAACTCCATGCAGATATTGTCCTTGTTCAGGACTGAAAGATATCACTGCTGAACAGTAATCCGCTATGCTCGGTGCATTACTGTAAATTAAATTTATTATCGCGGTTTTCTTCTATTCCATCACTTTTACCTTTATATACTGTATGAAGATCAAATATCAATGTGTCCACATGTTACATAAAAGTCTCCATGACGAGTCCTTCCCCTTACACTATGTCTCCCTATAGTCTCCTGCAGTGAGGGTGGAGGTCTGAATACAGTAAGGAGAAGCAAGGTTCATGGGGACAATTCATCATCACTGCTCTGATAGTAAAGAAGGCTCTTGTGAATAAAGTCTTATTTTTCTCATAACACTTCCCACATTCCATACATGAATATTGTTTCTTACGTGAATTCTCTGATTTGTTTCAAAACTTAATTTCTTTGTAAAACATTATTCTTATCGAAACATCAAAAGGTCTTATCTCCCATGTGACTTTTCTGATGAAGAACAAGACCTGATTTGTTTGTAAAACACTTCCCACATTCTGAACATGAATAACGGCTTCTCTCCTGTGTGAATTCTCTTATGTTGATCAAGACATGATTTCCTAGTAAAGCATTTCCCACATTCTAAACATGAATATGGCTTCTCTCCTGTGTGAATTCTGTCATGTAGAACAAGACTGGATTTGTTTGTAAAACATTTCCCACATTCTAAACACGAATACGGCTTCTCTCCTGTATGACTTCTCTTATGCTGATCAAGAGTTGATTTCTTGGTAAAACATTTCTCACATTCTGAACATGAATATGGTTTCTCTCCTGTGTGAATTCGCTGATGTATAGTAAGTTTTTTTTTCTCTGTGAAACATTTGCCACATTCTGAACATGAATATGGTTTCTCTCCTGTGTGAACTCTCTTATGTTGATCAAGACTGGACTTCTTGGTAAAACATTTCCCACATTCTGAACATGAATACGGCTTCACTCCTGTGTGAATTCTTTTATGTTGATCAAGATTTGATTTCTTAGTAAAACATTTAGTACATTCTGAACATGAATATGGCTTCACTCCTGTGTGATGTCTCTCATGTTCTAAAATCTCTGATTTATGTTTAAAACATTTCGTACATTCTGAACATGAATATGGCTTCTCTCCTGTGTGAATTCGCTTATGTTGATCACGGCTTGATTTGTGGGTAAAACATTTCCCGCATTCTGAACACGAAAATGGTTTTTCTCCTGTGTGAATTCTCTGATGTGTAGTAAGACCTTTTTTTTCTGTGAAACATTTCCCACATTCTGAACATGAATATGGTTTCTCTCCTGTGTGAATTCTTTTATGTTGATCAAGGCTGGGTTTCAGTGTAAAACATTTCCCACATTCTGAACATGAAAATGGTTTCTCTCCTGTGTGAATTCTCTGATGTGTAATAAGGCTTCTTTTTTCTGTGAAACATTTCCCACATTCTGAACATGAATATGGCTTTACTCCTGTGTGAATTCTCTCATGTTGATCAAGGCTTGATTTCAGGGTGAAACGTTTCCCACATTCTGAACATGAATATGGCTTCTCTCCTGTATGAATTCTATTATGTTGATCAAGAATTGATTTCTTGGTAAAACATTTTCCACATTCTAAACAGGAATATGGCTTCACTCCTGTGTGAATCCTTTTATGTTGATCAAGATTTGATTTTGTGGTAAAACATTTCCTACATTCTGAACATGAATAAGGCTTCACTCCTGTGTGACTTCTCTCATGTTCTAAAATCTCAGATCTATATGTAAAACATTTCCCAGATTCTGAAAATGAATATGACTTCGCTTCTGTGTGAATTCTCATGTGTTTATCACGGTTTGATTTCTGAGTAAAACATTTCCCACATTCTGAACATGAAAACGGTTTCTCTCCTGTATGAATTCTCTCATGTATAGTAAGACTTTTTTTTTCTGTGAAACATTTTCCACACTCTGAACACGAATATGGCTTGTCTCCTGTGTGAATTCTCTTATGTTGATCGCAGTTTGATTTATATCTAAAACATTTCCCACATTCTGAACATGAAAACGGTTTCTCTCCTGTGTGAATTCGCTGATGTGTAGTAAGCTTCTTTTTTTCTGTAAAACATTTTCCACATTCTGAACATGAATATGGCTTCTCTCCTGTGTGAATTCTCTCATGTCTTAAAAGCTCTGATTTAGTTGTAAAGCATTTCCCACATTTTGAACATGAATATGGCTTTTCCCTAGTATGAAGATTCTCATGAGTAACAAGATTTTGTTTATGTGTAAAACATTTTCCACATTCTGAACATGAATATGGCTTCTCTCCTGTGTGAATTCTTTTGTGTTGGTCAAGGCTTGATCTCTGGGTAAAGCATTTCCCACATTCTGAACATGAATATGGCTTCTCCCCTGTGTGAATTCTCTCATGTGTAACAAGATGTGATTTATCTGCAAAACATTTCCCACATTCCGAACAAGAGTACGGCTTCTGCTTTGTGTGAATTTTTTCATGTAGAACAAGACTAGATTTGTCTGTAAAACATTTCCCACATTCTGAACATGAATACGGCTTCTCTCCTGTGTGGCTGCTACTGTGTACAGAAAGCTCTGACCTACATCTGAACTGTTTTCCACATTCATCACAATGAAATATTCTACTGCCCTTTTGCCCTATATTTGGGGTAACAATCTGTGATTGATCAGGAGAAGGTTCCTCATGATTAGGTGGATTACATGACAGATCTGTAGTGGGAAGTGATGGATATACAATCATAGTAACATGGTTTGCTCCTGAAGAGCGCTGCATGACATCCTGATCTTCTTCTTTATGATCTAGTGATAACAGGGCGTTTCCTTCAGACTTCGTACTGGGATTTTCTGTTAGGATAAAAAAAACAGATTGTGTGAATTTTTGTTCAAACAACAAAGTGGATAAATGTATAATATTCCAATAAGGCCAGAATTACAGGCATATATTACAGACGCATAATCCATCGATATTACGTGCGCATGTATCTATGGTGCTGTGAGATGATGTCAGTTGAATCTGCATAATACAGATGGATAATATGTCTGTAGTAATCTCATGTGAATCTGGTCTTAGGCTGGAGGGACACATGCAATACTAGATAAAGGTTTTTTTTTGTGCCAAAGTCAGAAATAATCCAACAGGAATGTGAGGAATACAGTGGTCCCTCAAGTTACAATATTAATTGACCACTGCATGTTGAAACCATTGTAACTTCAGTAATTGGTTCTAAAACCACAAACTGGCATCTTATGATTACATAAAATGAAGGTTTAAGAACATATAACAGTCAGGAAGAGATGGTGGAAAAATGAAATGAAGCCGTCCCTACCTGATGCCCAAAGAAGCAGCTCATCTGGGCACAGACAGAGGACATTACAGGACATGTAGTACCACACTGTACTGTAAAGAAAAGATATTAAAGAAGAACTCCCGCAAAAAATGTTATTCTCTGTCCTGCTAGAAATGTACATGATGTAATCTGTAGTGAATGTCATTTTCTTACCAGTGTCTGTATTTGTGAGTTATATCTCCCTGATGTTTCTCATCTGTGTCATGTGACTAGGACTAAGACTCACCAGATAACACAGCATTAAAAACTCAGGGAGTTGGTCACATGACCCAGCTACAATTAGAAGAGCGGGGATAACTCACAAATACAGTCTCTGGTAAGAAGATTACATTCACTACAGATTATATCATGCACCTTTCTAACAGGTCAGAGAATAAAAAAATTTTGCGGGAGTTCTTCTTTAAGCAACCAATACAGATATATTGGCCAGTGAGATGTGCATGTTGATTGGTTGGATCTAAGTCTGAGACACTGCATATTGATTCTAGTTTTACCCTTCAATGGCCCAGGAAAGACCATTGTATGTTGAGAATATTGTATCCCGAGGCCACTGAATCGTGAGGGATCTCAGTTCATCCTTCCCTTCCTTTGCTATGTATTTGCTGTGGAATCCGCAGCAGACATTTAAGGCTGACTCTTGACATTTCTGCAGTTTGGATGCTGTGGATCTGCTTACGGAGTTAGCTCAATTCTCTGGAACACATTTGTGCAAGGAAACTGTGACCAGAGGACGTGTGTCACTGTTTTTCCTTGCGTGAGGTGGATCCATATCCATGAGGTGTATTTCCCATAGCCAACCCTAGGTAGAAAAAGATGTCCGAGAACAATTCTACCTTCTTAGACAGTAATAAAGTGAGCTTTGCCAGAGAAGACCTAGATTTCCTGTGTCCTAGATTTCTTCTGGCTGTTGTCTTGTAGGGAAGAAGTTTTAGAACAATTTCAAAAACAGGTTCACATTGAGAATCCATGAAAATTTAAAGGATCAAATTCAAGGGGCACCAAAGAACGGAATGATGGCTACAGTCTACTGGGACCTTTCAAAAGCAAACTGTGCTTTCAAGGTCTTATGTCCTTTGTCTAGGCCTGACTACAGCAACTCCAACATCAAGGATACATCTGCTAGATTAGAGATTTCCCATGTCTCCTTAACAAAAAGAAAGAAAAGACTCATAATTCTGAAGGAAATGTTTAAACTGTGAGGTTTGTGGCTGTGGAGAGTAGTAACCACTACATTTTAGACCCTTTCCCCTTAATGTGGAGCTTTCAACATTCATGTAGTCAGTCAAAGTGGAGAAATGCTGAGATAAAATACAGGGCCCTGCGTGAGAAGGTTGTGAGGAAATCTCCAGAAGTTTCCTGCAGACAGAGGAGAAGAAACCATGTTATTTTGGGCCAAGATGGAGCAATCAACAAGACCCAGTACCTTCTCCTCCATGATCTTTATCAGAGTCCTGGCAATAAAGGAGCAAGGGGGGAGGCATACAGCGGACCTCATGGTAAGAGCTAAGACACAGCCTCTGTCAGAAGAGGATAGTCCTTAAAAGTTAATGAGAAATCCTGAACTTGACATGTTTTCTTTGTCACAAACGGATCCAGGACTTGTATAACCCATTTTTATCTGTTGGACATTTTAGAGGTTTTCTCCCTCCTTAAGTAGTTGACCAGTACATTTTCTGTTACATGGTCAGGGGATAATGTGCTGTATTTAACTCTCCTCAAGCAAAAATGTTAGCATATTACTTATGTTCCCCTATGTTTGTTCAAGTAAACCACTATAGTCACACCGGATCTTTGCTTCTCCGGACCTGACTGAGGTGGTGAGAGCCTAAAAAACTTTACAGACAACTCTCTCTGATTGAAAGAGACTTGAGACAAAGGAAAGTTCCAGGTGCCCCAGACCATGACCTGAGGAGAGTCTTTTACCAGAAGAACATTTTCTTGCTTGTCTAGGGACTATCTCCTCTTGACCTCGAAAAATAGGAGAAATGTCTAGAATTCTCGTACAAGCCATATGATTGAATTGGCTGTGGAAGCCTGGAGCTCGAAGATGGTTATGATTAGAGATGAGCGAATCATCCACAATTCGCTTTGCCAAATGTTCGGCGAGTTTTTCAAAATATTCGTACTTCATACGAATATATTTGGCCGAATCTGTGTACAAATCATACGTTATTATGTGGTGTCTTGCGAACATTTGTGCACTGATAACGAACGCACAGTTGTTAAGGGGTACACAACTTATGTGAACACGTGCATACGAGTCCTCAGCATACTATTGTCTTGCGATTGCGTAATACGCAGGCATGCACAACGCTAGGCCGCGGCGTGCACTCCTTAGCGGCAGAGTGAATTTTGCAAAATGACATCCAGGTGATCATCAGCATTTAGCTCTGGAGAGCTTAAATACATGATCCGGCTGATGGACCGGCAGGATTACGATGGCATACACCGACACCCGAACTATTACGAATTCTACTAGTAGATGCTCCGGCTACAGGTCCTTTGTGCTGCCCTGTGCCACCACCTTCTCCTTTTTTTTAGAGCTCGAGGTCTGGCTGGAACTGGACCCCTTTTGCTTTTCCATGCCAGACATTTTCTCTTGACTGTAGCCCTGCAGTTGGTCTGTGTCTCTCTCCCTGCCTCTCTCCCTGCCTGATTAATTACTAGCCCTGCACTTGCCCTGCAGTATCCATGATGTGTAATATGGATTCCCTGAACAATTACACCCCAATTTTAACCCAAGAGTTCACAGTCTCTCAGAACTTCACACACAGTGCTTCTGCTCGTCTCAGCAGTCGCAGCAGAAGTGATGCGTCACTGGCTTACCGAGCCTGAGCCAATCAGAGCAAGCCCTGCCCACTAGGTCAGGTGACCGCTTTCTTCCCGGGCTTTTTGCCACACGAATAAAGAACTTACAGTAAAAAAAAAATCGCTAATTAACTGAATTCATACACATCAGCGTATAGAGTAACTTATACATAGCATTAGCGCACAATTTATCGGACAAGTACGTAGCGAATGCGTACTAAGCTTTAAGAACATTTTCGAATCTAACAGAGCGACTCTCAAAAAATCCGGATTCGCTTCAGAGTAGAAAATTTGTAAGATTCGATACAAATCAACAAAGCGGCAAATAGATTCGCTCATCTGTAGTTATGATGTCTCTAATGGTTACTGATGTGACACAGAGAAAGCAAGAGATTGTCTGTGAGGAGATAAGATGTACAGAATCTAACAAGATCTGAGTTCACTATCCAACGCACAGCTGAAAATACTGTTATTCGCATACTTTTGCCACACAGATTTGTGATATTCAATCATTTTCCTCAAACAAATATAAACTAATATTTTTGACGTCTGTTTGATTTGGTTCTTTTTCTACTTTTAAGACTTGTATGAAAATATGATGTGGTTTTAGGTCAAATTTATGCAGAAATGTAGAAAATTCTGAAGGGTTCCCAAACTTTCAAGCACCATGGTACCTGCTGAATAATTTGAAGCTATGGCTAAAATGAGAAAGTAATCCACTCAGGGTTGTTTAGATTAAAGAGGACTGTCTTGCCTTTTCCTTAGGAAGACTAGCCCTTATCTGATCCTTTATTTTTTCTTCTGGATGGCTGGGTCTTGGGTTCTGAAAATAACCTCTCTTTGGCCACCTGCACACATTGCGGATTCCCAAGTGGAAAAACTGCAGTATAAATACAGTACCAAGCACGGTGTGTGGTATTCACCAAATCTCATGTATACTTTGCCTCCTTTTTCTGCCGTGTGTATTTAGAAATCTACAGCATGTCAAGTCTGTTTGTGGCTTTAGGTGCGAATTTCCCCATTTCAAAGGAACTGCTGCAAAACTCCACCAAAAAACATTTTAGTTTGGTTTTAGGGCGGAAATGCACAGAAACGTGTACGGATCTACTGCACCTTCATCCGCACCTGTTTGCAGGTACCCTTATGGTAGTGATAAGAATCTGATATAATATTTTTTTACTATCCGCTAGGACAAAGTCTGACAAGGTTTCTCGAAGGAAATTCAAATCTTTTTTGAAGATTGGATGAGAGGTTAGAATTTTAACATCGGGAGTACTTTAGGCAAAATGTCTCTCTAATTTCCCAACCAGATAGAGAAGGATCTGGCTGTGGAGGTGGCAGATGTACTTGGCCCAGAACATAGCAGTGGATTTCTCCAAGCACTTAAGAGGGGCCTCTGACTTTTTATCCATGGGTCACAAAGTCTTTTTTTAAGGTTCGGACCGCTGGCGCATCAATCAGGTTACAAATGTAGATTTATGCCAGCCAAGCCAACAGGAGGGCAATGACTTGTGATCGAAACGCGTTGTCCACTTGGAGTGATTTCAATTTCTATGGAATAAAGTCATGTGGCTTTAATTTACAAGTGCTGGATATTCATCTTTTGGATTAACTCACGTCAATCTTAGTCATTTTCCTTAGTGTTCGAGTCTCAGTGGATCCCTCCATTCTCAGATAATAAGTTGTGAAACTTCTTATGAATCAGAAAGATTCTCCTTCTCAATGCCTTGGAATATTTGGCCCTGGATAGACAGGGATTCTTCATTATCTTCTATATTCATCGTAGCTCTGACAACCTTAGGAGGAGACTCAATGGAGGAGATTTATCAAACTGGTGTAAAGTAGAACTGGCTTAGTTGCCCATAGCAACCAAACAGATTCCACCTTTCATTTTCCAGAGTTCTACTTTACACCAGTTTGATAAATCTCCCCCCAATTTCTTTTGGAAAACATAAAAACAACCAGAGTTACCACAAAAGGAATCTGACTCATGGGTGAAAAAGGTTTAACCTCGTTAAATTCCTCGATGAAGAAGTGACAGGTCTTAAAAAAAAAAAAGAGGAGGCAATTTATACACTTTTTTGTCCAAAAAGGAGGTGAATTCTTGTCACCACTCGCTCAGTACACACATAGTGGCTCGAATCACATTCTGGAAACAGAAGAGGAGAGCGAACCCTTGTTACTGCACGGAACCCTCATTCTCTAAACCTCCTCGTAAAACAGGGAAAAGGACAGACTAGGAAAGAGCAAAAACTTCCTCTGCCAGAAACATTTTCTACATGCCATGGGGGTGGGAAACAACTGGAACAGGTATTGGGTGAGGGGGTCAATTGTTACTCTTCTATGTTGTTTCCAGTCCCTAAAGAGGTGAGGAAACCCTCATGTCAGTGCCATTGTGGAGGTGGGAGGACAATACCCAATTTTGTTATGGCAATCTACTCATGGCCACAATCTACCTGTGAAAAGAAAAATACAATGCAACAGCACACTGCAAACCAAATAAAGTACAAAACTGCCATAGTAATAGAAAATATTTTGATGCTAATGCTACACTCGTTTAGTAAATTTAAGATTCTTGGCAAATATATTTTGTACAAAATTATTTGGGCCCGTCTGCCACACGTCAAGACGATCTCTGTAAGATGGGAACCTAACACTGTTTCCTACCTGTTATGTGCCATAATGGCCTCCGTATAATTCAGGTGGTGTTGGTTCCACATGCATGCTGGATCCACTCTGCCATCTGTACAATCTACCTGTAACATGATAATCTCAGGCTGGATTCATGGAGATGACAATCGGCTCTGTACAGTGGAATGGCCACAGTCACCAGATCTCAGGTTTAAAAAGACTTCTTAAGAATGTAGTGAAAGAGACAGAGTGAGGGTAAAGGTTTCCAGACCTTGTTGGATCCACAAGGAATTTAGGATGTTCCAAGGGGAAAGAGTCCCATCAAGCACTGTGAAGGTGGTCCTAATGAAGTGTCCTCTGAGTTTAGGTAATCATCACCGAGACCTCTATGTATGTTCAAGAACTGCATGTGACTTAGGAGTCTTCTAATAATTATAGATCTGGAAGGTTGTTCTTAAATTTCAAGTTAAATCAAAGAAGCAAAAAATAAATAAATCTTAGAACTTCTTAAAGAGAATGTATTAGCAGAAAATGACCTATTCATGAAAATCATTGTGACACAAGGAGGCAAACACTATCTTTCCAGCCAGGGGTAACGGATGGATCCAATCTCCCCAAATTTTCCAAAATCCAGACATCTTACTCTCTTGGGTATATATATATATCTACAAGTTAGGTCCAGAAATATTTGGACACTGACACAATCTCCGTGATTTGGACACTGACACAATCTCCGTGATTTGGACACTGACACAATCTCCGTGATTTGAGCTCTGCATGCCACATTAGATTTGAAATGAAACAACTGAGATACAATTGAAGTGTAGATTTTCAGGTTTAATTCAAAGGGTTGAACAAAAATATCCTGTGAAACAGTTAGAAATTGCAACCATTTTTATACAAAGCCTCATTTCAGCGGCTGAAAGGTAATTGGAAAAAATAACATTACCAGAAATAAAACATTCATTTTTAAAGCTTTGTTGAGAATCCTTTGCAGGCAATGACTGCCTGAAGGCTGGAGCCCATGGACATCACCAAACGCTGGGTGTCCACCTTTGTGATGCTTTCCCTGGCCTTTTACTGCTGCTGTCTTCAGTTGTTGTTTGTTTGAGGGTCTTTCTGCCTTAGGTTTTGTCTTAAGCAAGTGAAACGCATGTTCGATCAGGTTGAGATCTCCCAGGTTGCTTTCGCAGTATGTTTTGGGTTATTGTCCATCTGTACCGTGAAGCCAATCAACCTTGCTGCATTTGGTTGAATCTGAGCAGAAAGTATGCCCTGTAGACTTCAGAATTCAGTCATATCATAAATAAAAACTAGTGCCCCAGTGCCACTGGAAGCCATGTTATCACACCACCTCCACCATGTTGTACAGAAGATGTGGTGCACTTTGGATCATTAGCCATTCCAAGTCTTCTTCATACTCTCTTCTTCCCATCATTCTGGTGCAGGTTGATCTTACTTTAATCTGTTCCACTGTTCCAGAACTGGTCTGGCTTCTTTAGATGTTCTAATCTGGCCTTTATATTTCTAAGGCTGATCAATGGTTTGCACCTTTTGGTAAACCCTCTGGATCTGCTCTCATGAAGTCTTCTCTTTATGGTAGACTTAGATACTGATGCACCGACTTCCTCGAAAGTGATCTTTGCTCGGGTGGATGTTTAGGGGAAGGATTCTGCAATCATCCACCACCATTGTCTTCTGTGGACATCCAGGCCTTTTTGAGTTCCCCAGCTCACAACTGATTTTTTACCATAATGTACCAAACTGTTGATTTGGCCACTCCTAACATTTCTGCCAACTCTCAGTTGGATGTTTTTCTATTTTGTAGTCTATTGATAGTCTGTTTCACTCCATTTGCCAGTTCCTTTGACCGCATGTTGTGGGTTCACATCAACAGCTTCCAAATGCCACAGCTGGGATCAGCTCCAGACCTTTTAGCTGCTTAATGATGATGGATTAACGAGGGAATAGCCCAAGAAGCCCATTACATAGCTTTTGAGATAACTGTCTAATTACCTTTGTTCCCTTGAAAATGAGGCAGCGACATATTAAAGAGCTGTAATTCCTGAGCCTGTTTTGCTCCTGGTGGCGGTACAATCTTTTTCTTCTTGTATACTACAAATTACAACCTGTCCTCACGTTCCCTAATAGCTCAGTGTGGTTCGAATCGATGAGCAGCCATGAAGAAGATTTCCCCAAAAAAAGGAAGCATCATCATCCAGCTCTTCGATAGCAGTATCTCGGCCAAGAAAACAGCCAAACTGCATCATGTGAGCGCCATGACAGCTGGGAGACTATGAAATGAAGTCCGTCCATCCATTCCAAACCCAAGAGGTGGACGTCCAGGCAAAATATCGGAGTCAACAAGTCGGCTTATCACAAGGTCTATCAGTTCTGGCGCAAAAAACACGGCAGTGAAGGTGTCTCATATGCTTCGTAAAAGTGACATCAGAGACGTCCATGCAAGCACCTTCCGACGTGCATTGCACAAGTCTGGAATGGTGGCCTGAAGAAAGGTGAAGAAGCCTCGACTTCAATCTCGTAATAAGAAGCGTCGGCTCGAGATTGCAAAAAAGAACGAACAGTGGACAGTAGAAGATTGAAAAAGGTGATTTGGAGGAATGAGATGAAAGTCAATTGACTGGGCTCTGATAAGTGCAAATGAGTCTAGAAGAAACAAGGGAAAAAGGGGATAACGGATTGAGGAACTGAAGAAACTTGTCAGGTTCGGTGGGGGAAACCTGATGATATAGGGTTGATTGATTGTTGTCAAACAGCCAAAGGCGTTGGATACTTGACCAGGATTGATAGTGGTCTCAATGCTGAGCTATATGGGAGTATAGACCTCAACCCAATCCAACACTTGGTAGAGTGAATAAAAGCTGTATTCGTCCAGTGAGAGACCTAATGACATTGGGAACGTGAGAAGAGACCTGAGACAGCATACATGTCTCCAGCCTTTATAGTGTAGTAGTAATGTCATCTATAACACCCGGCATCTGATGTCATCTACCTGGTATAACAGTCATTACTACATGTCTCCAGTCTTTATAGTGTAGTAGTAATGTTCATCTATAACACCCGGCATCTGATGTCATCTACCTGAGGTATAACAGTCATTACTACATGTCTCCAGCCTTTATAGTGTAGTAGTAATGTCATCTATAACACCCGGCATCTGATGTCATCTACCTGAGGTATAACAGTCATTACTACATGTCTCCAGCCTTTATAGTGTAGTAGTAATGTCATCTATACACCCGGCATCTGATGTCATCTACCTGAGGTATAACAGTCATTACTACATAGTCTCCAGCTTTATAGTGTTAGTAGTAAATGTCATCTATAACACCGGCATCTGATGTCAACTACCTGAGGTATAACAGTCAATTACTACATGTCTCCAGCCTTTATAGTGTAGTAGTATTGTCATCTTAACACCCGGCATCTGATGTCATTACCTGAGGTATAACAGTCATTACTACATGTCTCCAGCCCTTTATAGTGTAGTAGTAATGTCATCTATAACACCCGCATCTGATGTCATCTACCTGAGTATAAACAGTCATTACTACAATGTCTCCCAGTCTTTATAGTGTAGAAGTATGTCATCTATAACACACCGGCATCTTGATGTCATCTACCTGAGGTATAAAGTCATTACTACATGTCTCCAGCCTTTATAGTGTAGTAGTAATGTCATCTTAACACCCGCATCTGATGTCATCTACCTGAGGTATATACAGTCATTACTACATGTCTCCAGCCTTTATAGTGTAGTAGTAATGTCATCTATAACACCCGGCATCTGATGTCATCTACCTGAGGTATAACAGTCATTACTACATGTCTCCAGCCTTTATAGTGTAGTAGTAATGTCATCTATAACACCCGGCATCTGATGTCATCTACCTGAGGTATAACAGTCATTACTACATGTCTCCAGCCTTTATAGTGTAGTAGTAATGTCATCTATAACACCCGGCATCTGATGTCATCTACCTGAGGTATAACAGTCATTACTACATGTCTCCAGCCTTTATAGTGTAGTAGTAATGTCATCTATAACACCCGGCATCTGATGTCATCTACCTGAGGTATAACAGTCATTACTACATGTCTCCAGTCTTTATAGTGTAGTAGTAATGTCATCTATAACACCCGGCATCTGATGACATCTACCTGAGGTATAACAGTCATTACTACATGTCTCCAGCCTTTATAGTGTAGTAGTAATGTCATCTATAAACACCCGGCATCTGATGTCATCTACCTGAGGTATAACAGTCATTACTACATGTCTCCAGCCTTTATAGTGTAGTAGTAATGTCATCTATAACACCCGGCATCTGATGTCATCTACCTGAGGTATAACAGTCATTACTACATGTCTCCAGTCTTTATAGTGTAGTAGTAATGTCATCTATAACACCCGGCATCTGATGTCATCTACCTGAGGTATAACAGTCATTACTACATGTCTCCAGCCTTTATAGTGTAGTAGTAATGTCATCTATAACACCCGGCATCTGATGACATCTACCTGAGGTATAACAGTCATTACTACATGTCTCCAGCCTTTATAGTGTAGTAGTAATGTCATCTATAACACCCCGGCATCTGATGTCATCTACCTGAGGTATAACAGTCATTACTACATGTCTCCAGCCTTTATAGTGTAGTAGTAATGTCATCTATAACACCCGGCATCTGATGACATCTACCTGAGGTATAACAGTCATTACTACATGTCTCCAGCCTTTATAGTGTAGAAGTAATGTCATCTATAACACCCGGCATCTGATGTCATCTACCTGAGGTATAACAGTCATTACTACATGTCTCCAGCCTTTATAGTGTAGTAGTAATGTCATCTATAACACCCGGCATCTGATGTCATCTACCTGAGGTATAACAGTCATTACTACATGTCTCCAGCCTTTATAGTGTAGTAGTAATGTCATCTATAACACCCGGCATCTGATGACATCTACCTGAGGTATAACAGTCATTACTACATGTCTCCAGCCTTTATAGTGTAGTAGTAATGTCATCTATAACACCCGGCATCTGATGTCATCTACCTGAGGTATAACAGTCATTACTACATGTCTCCAGCCTTTATAGTGTAGTAAGTAATGTCATCTATAACACCCGGCATCTGATGTCATCTACCTGAGGTATAACAGTCATTACTACATGTCTCCAGTCTTTATAGTGTAGAAGTAATGTCATCTATAACACCCGGCATCTGATGTCATCTACCTGAGGTATAACAGTCATTACTACATGTCTCCAGCCTTTATAGTGTAGTAGTAATGTCATCTATAACACCCGGCATCTGATGTCATCTACCTGAGGTATAACAGTCATTACTACATGTCTCCAGTCTTTATAGTGTAGTAGTAATGTCATCTATAACACCCGGCATCTGATGTCATCTACCTGAGGTATAACAGTCATTACTACATGTCTCCAGCCTTTATAGTAGTGTAGTAGTAATGTCATCTATAACACCCGGCATCTGATGTCATCTACCTGAGGTATAACAGTCATTACTACATGTCTCCAGCCTTTATAGTGTAGTAGTAATGTCATCTATAACACCCGGCATCTGATGACATCTACCTGAGGTATAACAGTCATTACTACATGTCTCCAGCCTTTATAGTGTAGTAGTAATGTCATCTATAACACCCGGCATCTGATGTCATCTACCTGAGGTATAACAGTCATTACTACATGTCTCCAGTCTTTTATAGTGTAGTAGTAATGTCATCTATAACACCCGGCATCTGATGACATCTACCTGAGGTATAACAGTCATTACTACATGTCTCCAGCCTTTATAGTGTAGTAGTAATGTCATCTATAACACCCGGCATCTGATGTCATCTACCTGAGGTATAACAGTCATTACTACATGTCTCCAGCCTTTATAGTGTAGTAGTAATGTCATCTATAACACCCGGCATCTGATGTCATCTACCTGAGGTATAACAGTCATTACTACATGTCTCCAGTCTTTATAGTGTAGTAGTAATGTCATCTATAACACCCGGCATCTGATGTCATCTACCTGAGGTATAACAGTCATTACTACATGTCTCCAGCCTTTATAGTGTAGTAGTAATGTCATCTATAACACCCGGCATCTGATGTCATCTACCTGAGGTATAACAGTCATTACTACATGTCTCCAGTCTTTATAGTGTAGTAGTAATGTCATCTATAACACCCGGCATCTGATGTCATCTACCTGAGGTATAACAGTCATTACTACATGTCTCCAGCCTTTATAGTGTAGTAGTAATGTCATCTATAACACCCGGCATCTGATGTCATCTACCTGAGGTATAACAGTCATTACTACATGTCTCCAGCCTTTATAGTGTAGAAGTAATGTCATCTATAACACCCGGCATCTGATGACATCTACCTGAGGTATAACAGTCATTACTACATGTCTCCAGCCTTTATAGTGTAGTAGTAATGTCATCTATAACACCCGGCATCTGATGACATCTACCTGAGGTATAACAGTCATTACTACATGTCTCCAGCCTTTATAGTGTAGTAGTAATGTCATCTATAACACCCGGCATCTGATGACATCTACCTGAGGTATAACAGTCATTACTACATGTCTCCAGCCTTTATAGTGTAGTAGTAATGTCATCTATAACACCCGGCATCTGATGTCATCTACCTGAGGTATAACAGTCATTACTACATGTCTCCAGTCTTTATAGTGTAGAAGTAATGTCATCTATAACACCCGGCATCTGATGTCATCTACCTGAGGTATAACAGTCATTACTACATGTCTCCAGCCTTTATAGTGTAGTAGTAATGTCATCTATAACACCCGGCATCTGATGTCATCTACCTGAGGTATAACAGTCATTACTACATGTCTCCAGCCTTTATAGTGTAGTAGTAATGTCATCTATAACACCCGGCATCTGATGACATCTACCTGAGGTATAACAGTCATTACTACATGTCTCCAGCCTTTATAGTGTAGTAGTAATGTCATCTATAACACCCGGCATCTGATGTCATCTACCTGAGGTATAACAGTCATTACTACATGTCTCCAGCCTTTATAGTGTAGAAGTAATGTCATCTATAACACCCCGGCATCTGATGTCATCTACCTGAGGTATAACAGTCATTACTACATGTCTCCAGCCTTTATAGTGTAGAGTAATGTCA
>ONZH01018516.1:0-27778 GCA_900303285.1 Rhinella marina | reverse complement strand
GCCCTCTGCTGCTAGCGGTGTCAGATGGGAAGGATTGTTTCAGCTTGTGCACCAGGCCTGTTGATATCTATTCACTCTCATACTCCTTTCCTCTGCAGGGATGAGAGGGGAAAGGTTCTGCTTGTACCGTGGGTCCAGGAGAGTGTACACCCAGTAATCGGTGTTTGAAAAATGCTTCTAACACTATGGGTCACGGGATAGGCAGCCTAACATGAAGTCTGCCATGTGCGCCAGAGTCCCAACACGCAAGAATTCCCTCTCCTCACTGGCCTGACTCTCCATTTCCTCCTCCTCCTCCTCTTCAGCCCATACACGCTCAAGAGTTAAGAAGGACTGAGCACTGGTACCCTCTTCTGTCTCGACGACATTCTCCTCCTCTTCCTCCTCATCCTCCTCCTCCTATACGTGCTGAGAAACAGACCGGAGGGTGCTCTGGCTATCAAGCGACGTATCTTCCTCCACCGTCTCTTGTGACAAGCGCAAAGCATCCGACTTCATGCTGAGCAGTGAGTTTTTCAACAGGCAAAGCAGCGGGATTGTGAGGCTGATAATGGCGGCATCGCCGCTGACCATCTGTGTTGACTCCTCAAAGTTGCTCAACACCTGGCAGATATCAGACATCCACGTCTACTCCTAATTGTAGACTTGAGGAATCTGACTGACCTGACTACCAGTTCTGGTGGAAGTTGTCATCTGGCAGTCTACAATTGCTCTGCGCTGCTGGTAAACTCTGGATAACATGTTTAATGTCGAATTCCATCTCGTGGGCACGTCACACAACAGTCGGTGAGCGGGCAGTTGTAGGCGGCGCTGCCCTGAGAGTGGCAGCATCTGTGGTCGACTTGCGGAAATGCGCACAGATGCGGCGCACCTTGGTGAGCAAATCAGATAGATTGGGGTATGTCTTGAGGAACCGCTGAACTATTAAACACTTGGGCCAGGCATGGCACATGTGTCAGTCTTTCCGAGTTGCAGAGCCGCCACCAAGTTACGCCCATTGTCACACACAACCATGCCTGGCTTGAGGTTCAGCGGTGCCAGCCACAGATCGGTCTGCGCCGTGATGCCCTGTAACAGCTCTTGGGCGGTGTGCCTTTTGTCACCTAAGCTCAGCAGTTTGAGCACCGCCTGCTGGCGCTTACCCACGGCACTGCTGCTGCGCCTAGAGCTACCGACTGAAGGTGACGTGCCCACGTATGGTAAATCGGTGGAGGAGGAGGATGGTCGGAGGAGGAGGCATAGTACGTCTGAGAGACCGTGACCGAGGTAGGCCCCGCAATCCTCGGTGTGGGCAGTACATGAGCGGCCCCAGGGTCAGTCTCGGTCCCAGCCTCCACCAAGTTAACCCAATGTGCCGTCAGTGAGATATAATGTCCCTGCCCGGCAGCACTTGTCCACGTGTCCGTGGTTAGGTGGACCTTCTCAGAAACAGCGTTGGTCAGGGCACGGATGATGTTCTGTGACACGTGCTGGTGTAGGGCTGGGACGGCACATCGGGAAAAATAGTGGCGGCTGGGGAACGAATACCGAGGGACAGCCACCACCATGAGATTGCGAAAGGCCTCAGTCTCTACCAGCCTATAAGGCAGCATCTCCAGGCTTAGCAATTTGGAGATGTGGACGTTGAGGGCTTAGGCATGTGGGTGGGTGGAACTGTATTTCCTCTTGCGCTCCAGCGTCTGCTGTAAAGACAGCTGAATGCTGCGCTGGGACACATTGGTGGACGCTGTAGAGGATCGTGGAGGCGAAGGTGTGGTTTTCCGGTGGGAGGCGCTCGTGCCGGGGTCCTGGGCAGGGGGTTGACTAGCAGAGGCAGCGAGTGACACAGGGGAAGGAGCAGTGGTGGGACCCGCAGGAGGTGGTGAATGGCTTTGGTTCCATTGAGTGGGGTGTTTAGCACTCATATGCCTGCGCATGCTGGTGGTGGTTAGGCTAGTAGTGGTGGCACCCCTGCTGATCCTGGTGTGGCACAGGTTGCACACCACAGTCCGTCGGTCATCCTCACTTTCTTTAAAGAACCTCCAGACTTGCGAACATCTAGGCCTCGCCACGGGAGCTTCACTACGTGAAACAGTTGCTGCTGATGCACCAGCTCTGGCCCTGCTTCTCCCTCTGGCCACACCACTGCCTCTTACAACCTGTTCTGGTGCAGCACTCGCCTCCGCCTCAGAAGCACTGTCTTCACTCAGCTTATCAACCCAGCTTGGGTCAGTCACCTCGTCATCCTCCGATTCCTCAGTCTGCTCCCCCCTCGGACTTCCTGCCCTGACAACAACTTCACCACTGTCTGACAACCGTGTCTCCTCATCGTCCGACACCTCTTTACAAACTTCTTCCACTAACTCAACATTGTCATCATCATCATCACCCACAGACTGCGACAGTTGGAAAACTTGGGCATCGGGAACGAGGTCAGCAGCAACCTGAGAAGTGGTTTGTGACTCTGGGAAGGGTCCAGAAAACAGTTCCTCAGAGTATGCCGGATCGCATTCCAAATTTTCCTGGGAGGGGGCAGACTGGGGGGAAGGAGGTTGAGGTGGAGGAGCCATAGGAGTGCTCCCTTGGGTAACGTGGGTGGACTGCGTGGAAGACTGACTGGTGGACAAATTACTTGAAGCATTGTCCGCAATCCACGACATCAGCTGTTTCAACAGTCCTCTACCACGTGTCCCTGTAAGTTCAGAGATGAAGCTATGGAGTGTAGCTCTGCTGTGTTCCCCTGCTCCCTAATCAGCAGGTACTGTCTCACCCTGCCCAGGACCACAGCCTCTGCCCCCTGCAGTAATTGAATGCCCACGCCCATGCCCACGCCCTCGACCCTTAGCCCTTGGGTTCAACATTTTCTGTATATAAGTGTATTATATAAAAAAATAAAATAAATGGGCCTGCTGTACTGAAACCCACAAACTTATTTAATCTGTAAATATAGTAAAAAAAAGTAAATATATAGGTGGATAAGTTAGATCAAAATTACGTATGTTATTACGTACCGTGCAGTATGGAGCAATTACACGGAAACTATTAGATTAGGCAGACTTGGTCTGCTTAGTTGCAACCCAGACAAATGTCGCACAGAGATTTTAGTAATCTAGCTGTATCAGTGACAGCAAAATACCTTTTTTAATTAAGTGACGTACAGAATGTGTCGCCTGGACAGAAAATATGGATTGTGTTGAGTGGACAGCTGAACTGTGACACACAGAATGGTTCCACACAGCTGTGTGAAATGGATTTTTATCACTGAGATAAAACAACAAAAAAATATTTTTTTATATATATTTTTTTATATTTTTTTTTATATTTGTTTTTTTTTTAACGTGACGTGCAGAAACTATCAGAGAGCAAACTCAGCCCCTGCCGACGGTGGCTATTTTGACTGCAACCCAGACAAATGTCGCACAGAGATTTTTGTAATCTAGCTGTATCAGTGACAGCAAAAGACCTTTTTTAATTAAGTGACGTACAGAATGTGTCACCTGGCCAGAAAATACGGATTGTGTTGAGTGGACAGCTGAACTGTGACACACAGAATGGTTCCACACAGCTGTGTGAAATGGATTTGTATCACTGAGATAAAACAACAAAAAAACTATATATTTTTGTTTTGTTTTGTTTTTTTTAACGTGACGTGCAGAAACTATCAGAGAGCTAACTCAGCCCCTGCTGACGGTGGCTATTTTGACTGCAACCCAGACAAATGTCGCACAGAGATTTTGGTAATCTAGCTGTATCAGTGACAGCAAAAGACCTTTTTTAATTAAGTGACGTACAGAATGTGTCACCTGGACAGAAAATACGGATTGTGTTGACTGGACAGCTGAACTGTGACACACAGAATGGTTCCACAGAGCTGTGTGAAATGGATTTGTATCACTGAGATATAACAATAAAAAAAGGGGTTATATATGGCGATAGCTGCACTACTAGTGCCAGCCAGCCAGCCCAGCCTGGAGACCAAAAAAAAATGTCTTGTAGCCCTTAGAAGGGCTGTTGGGTTCTTTTGAGATCACTCCTGCCTAACAAAGAACTAAATGCAGGCCCTAACACTCTCCCTGAAACGCAGCAACTCTATCCCTAACGACATCCAGACAGCATCTGAGCCGAGCACCGCGGGCAGTCACTAGTATATTCCAGGGTCACCTGATCAGGTCAGCCAACCCCTGCTATCGACATGTAAGGGCCCCACGTGATGCTGGGTGTACCGCAGAGTCTCCTGGCTTGTGATTGGCTGAGTTTATAGGCGCCAAAAATGCACAATGCGGAAGTTGCCATTTCCTCGAGCATGGTGAGATACTCTTCCGAGCAGCGAGTACTTATGAGTACCGTAATACTCGAACGAGCACCAAGCTCAGACGAGCATGCTCGCTCATCTCTATTCCTTATCTATTAATTGTCCAGTTTCACCAAACTTCACTGCTGCGGATTTCACCTCCTCCCTTACGGCCTCTTTGTTCTTTACCAGTTCCCTTTTATCCCTAATCATCATTTCAGTTGAAGCCCCTCTCAAAACGGCCTTAAAAGCCTCCCAAACTATACTAACCCTTGAAGTACCTGAGTTGATTGCAAAATACTCCTCTATTTTTTTTACTGATCTCAGCCTTCTTACTTTCTTCTAGGAGCAGGTATGTCTGTATTCTCATATTTTTGATCTTTTTCTCTGCATCTTTAATACTAATTTGCAATGGGGCATGATCTGAAATCGTCCTTTGCTCATAACTAACCTTCTGTACCAAGGGGATTAATTCCCTTGAACCCAGGGCCATATCAATTCACGAAAGAGTCTGCTTAGTCTTACTATAGCAGGAATACATCCTACTCTCAGGATTTTTGATCCTCCAGAAGTCCACCCAAGACAATTCATCTAGGATAGTGACCAATGGGGAGATTCCTTTCATCATAACTAATCTTTAGACTCATCCAAAGTACAATTATAGTCCCCTACTGCTATAACCATGGGTTCATCCCTTTCTTTCATATACCCCACCAGTTGCTGAAGTACCTCCATTGAAAATGGAGGAGGTATATAAACAACCGCTAATATAAATGTTTTACTGTGGGACTTTACATGAAGAAAAATGAACCTCCCCAACCTGTCTACTCTGTGATTTAGAACCTCACATTCTACCTTTATATGAATTAAAACAGAAACTCGCCTTGCAAATGCCGAGTAGGTTGAATGGTACTGTTCTACAAAAATAGCAGCCCGCCTTTTACGGTCCGAGAGCCCTCTAATGTTCCAAACCAATATCCTCATGCTTTGGATTTAGATCATCTCCTGTTCTATTTTGCCAAATATAACCTTGCCTCTCCTGTCACTCCCCTCCCACCTCACCTATCTCCCTTTCTTCCCACCCATTCCCATCCCCCCACCTATCCCCTACTGAAAAGTTGTCCTCTTCTCTTACCCTAGCATACCTTCACCCCATCCGTCCCCCACTATCTAAAAGCCCTTTGTTTCCAACCAATTAGATGCTTCTGATTAGGGATGAGCGAACTTTTGAAAAGTTCGGTTCGGTTCGCTTCGGCGAACTTTCTTGACGTTCGGATTCGTACGAACCGAACCTAAAACGAACCTTATACGAACGAATATACGCATATTTGAGAATCTACACTAATACGTACGCTAATGCGAACATTCCCGCACAAATAACGAACATACAGTCTAGCGTTGTCAAAGGTACGCTACTTAACTGAATATGTACGCATTTGATGTGCCGTTTTTATTTTAACCAGATTCGTCTTAAAAGTTCTTAAACGAATCTGGTTCGTTACGGTTCTGTTCGCTCGTCCGAACGAACGTTCGGACGAACGAAAATAATAACCCATCTCGGCCATTCTCCTCCCAAAAGGGTGGTTTGACACGAGGGTCACACCAGGATACAAGGGATTGTAGAAGTAATAAATAATCCCTTGTATCCTGGTCTATTCTGTGAAAACGGTACAGTTTTGATGTGCCGTTTTTATTTTAACCAGATTCGTCTTAAAAGTTCTTAAACGAATCTGGTTCGTTACGGTTCTGTTCGCTCGTCCGAACGAACGTTCGGATGAACGAAAATAATAACCCATCTCGGCCATTCTCCTCCCAAAAGGGTGGTTTGACACGAGGGTCACACCAGGATACAAGGGATTGTAGGAGTAATAAATAATCCCTTGTATCCTGGTCTATTCTGTGAAAACGGTACAGTTTTGATGTGCCGTTTTTATTTTAACCAGATTCGTCTTAAAAGTTCTTAAACGAATCTGGTTCGTTACGGTTCTGTTCGCTCGTCCGAACGAACGTTCGGACGAACGAAAATAATAACCCATCTCGGCCATTCTCCTCCCAAAAGGGTGGTTTGACACGAGGGTCACACCAGGATACAAGGGATTGTAGGAGTAATAAATAATCCCTTGTATCCTGGTCTATTCTGTGGAAAAAGTAAACTTTATTTACGAACCTGATTCATACGAACTTGACGAAAGTTCGGTTCGGGGACGAACCGAACGTTCGGTAAAGTTCGTAACGAATCTGGTTCGTTACGGTTCGGTTCGCTCATCCCTACTTCTGATGCCGACATAAAAAACATAACCTTTTCCTGGTGCAAAACTCTCAGTTTCGCCGGGAACACTAAAGAGTATTTCACTCCTGCCTGCCTAAGCCTTCTTTTTACCTGTAGAAATTGCAACCTTGCTTCCTGTGTGGCCCTAGAGTAATCAGGAAACATTGCTATTTTAGATCCATTGTACATTTTGTCTCCTTCTTCTCTTGATTTTCGCAAAAGTAAATCCCTATCTCTGCCTGAATACAGTTTTACTAGTACTGCTGAGATTACTCCCTGGAGGTAGAGGTTTTAATGGCACACGATGCGCCCTTTTCACTCCGAACACTTTGGAGAAATCAGCTGATGGGAACATCTCCTTCAGCCAGTTCTCCACAAATGACGCACAATCGTCACCCTCTATTTTTTCCGGGAATCCTATAAACCTGAGATTTCTTCTCCTTCCTCTATCCTCCAGGTTCGTAAGCTTTTCTTGCATCCTTTTTTGTTCCATATTGATCTTTTCTAACTCTTTCTCCCATTGTGTTGTTTTATCTTATATCCCCTCAACTCTTTGTTCAATTTCCCCGATTCTATATTTGATCTTCCCCAGATCATCCCTAATTAGCATAATATCTGATCTCACTGTACCTATCTCCATCTTCAAGTCTATTAGGGTACTATTGGTTTGTGCAACTCCCTTCATTATTTGTTGGAGAAGTTCAGTAGGGGGCTCCTCCTGAAGATCTATTTGAACATCCGCTTCTGATTGATTTTGAGGCTTATCCCCCAAATTTACTTCTGATTGCTCACTAGTTGTTTCAACATCTTTTTTCTTCTGTTTGGATTCCTTGCCCTTCTCTAGCTGTGACTTACTAGCTCCTGGAGAACATAAAAACTTATCTAGTTTAGGCTACTTTCACACTAGCGGCAGGCCTGATCCGGCAGGTGAAGGGTGCTGCCGGATCAGGCCTGCCGCAGTGACATGTGTGGAGCCGGAACCGCGCTCCGGCCCCACACATGTCACACAGTACATACATACACATAAACATAAACATACACACACATATACACAGACAAATACACATACATACATGTCCCGGCAGGTCTTCAGAGCGTCGGAGGGACAGGATGGCTCGCACAGGTGACGATTCCCCACAGCGCCCTCTGCTGGGCGCCTAGTGGAATCGTCACCTGTGCGCGCCGTCCTGTCCTTCCGACGCTCTGAAGACCTGCCGGGGAGCATGTAAGTATGTATGTGTATTTGTATGTGTATATGTCTGTGTATGTTTATGTGTATGTCTATGTCTGTATGTGTCTATGTGTAGCCGGATCCGTCATGAACTCCGTTGAAAGTCAATGGAGGGCGGATCGGGTTACCATTGTGGTCACACCAGACGGATCCACCCCCATTGACTTGCATTGGGGGTCATTCCGGATCCGTCTTGGTGCAGATGCCTGGACCGGAGAGCAAACCGCAGCATGCTGCGGTTTGTTCTCCGGTCTGAAGATGGAACAGAATGCTTTCAGGAGCATTCCGTTGTCTTCAGTTCAGTTTTGACAATGAATGGGGACAAAACTGAAGCGTTTTATTCCAGTATTGAGCCCCTATGACGGAACTCAATACCGGAATTTTAAAACGCTAGTGTGAAAGTAGCCTTAGTGACTCCTAGCGGCGGATTTTTACCTTTTGGAGATTCCACTACAACACCTCCTCCCGACTTCCTTTTGTTCTCTACATTTATCTCCCTATCTTTATTCCTCCTAGCTGCCATCATAAAAGTACTTCAAGTCTTAAAAAAAAAAAAAAACAAACAATCCAAACTGAATAAGGCTTAAATTACAGCGTTAAGTACTATCTGCATTGCCTCAAATATATATGTAACAAGTATATCAAGTATACTGGAGGTCCACCTCACCAAACAGTCTTATCAAAACTTATGTTTATACTTATATTTGCACAGACACAGTCCTCACTTAATTTACGCGGTCAATTCAGGCTGATAGAGCGCCCACTTATGAAACAAAGATAGCTGGAGTTGAGCAAAAATATATATGTGATCGTGGTCTTTCCAGGCATATGTTCACACAGTTCAAAATACTGGTAAATCAGAAGTATAACTGGACTTATCCAAAAATATGTATGTAACCGTGGACTTTCAGGACATATGTTCACACAGTTCAAAATGCTGGTGAATCAAAAATATAGCTGGAATTATCCAAAAGTATGTATGTAACTGTGGTCTTTCAAGGCATATATTAACACAGTTCAGAGTACTAATGTAAACTATAACAAACCCCAATTACCACGATTAAGACCTGTATTTGTGCAGACAGTTCAAACAGGTTACTTTGCCAATTATAGATCTAATAGTCTAACTGGAGCTATTCAAAGATATGTAAGTGAACCCGATCTTTCCAAAAATATGTTCACTTATTCAGAGTGTCAATATAGATTATGGCTGCTTCTTCTCTCCCAGCTAAACAGTTACAGCCTGCAGCCGTGTTTGAAGCATACATTCACTCGGCTACATCTATATTCCAGGGCTTGCAAGCTGACCTTTCCCTCAGGGAGTCCAAACCCCTTAACAATTACGGTGACCAAGTTGCCAGCAACGATACCTCCCCGCCTTCTCCGTTTAGATCTGCACGGCTGCTGCTCCACGCCGCTCCTCGGTCCCCTCGTCCATGTCAGGATCGTCACTGGCCGCCTCGCCTCCCCACACAGGGGTTCCGAGAGTCTCACCAAGATTCCCGAGCCGGAACACATGATCAGGACGCTGGGACAGCAACTCCCGCGTCTCGCGAGACTTCCGCCGCTAATGCGGTCTTGGCTCCTGCTGCTGTTCCTCCTTCTCCTCTGTTGCCGCTATGCGGCCGCCCGCCGTACCACCAGACCACCACCGCCGCCTCTCGCCGTCGACTCTCCCCCAGGGACCACAGGTAGCACCTCTCTCAGGCAGGTCTCGCCTCCGGTCAGCTAGGCATCAGGCTCACAGGTGTGGAGGACGGATGGGGCTTAGAGAGGCGTGACGACACACCCTCTCACATGCTCCTCCAACTGTGGGGTTGTTAGTTTTAAATAACTATTTGCGGCGTTACTCGCCATCCAAACAGAAAAGCGTGATATTGTGCTAACGTAGTCAGTGAAGTTGACTTGCCAAAAAAACTGTGAATCCTGTTTGTGGGGTTGTTAGTTTTAAATAACTATTTGCTGTGTTATTTGCCATCCAAACAGAAAAGCATGATATAGTGCTAAAGTGGTCAGTGAAGTTGACTTGCTAAAAAAACTGTGAATCTGTGTTTGTGGGGTTGTTCATTTTAAATAACTATTTGCAGCGTCAGTCGCCATAGAAAAAGAAAATCGTCATAAAGTGTGTAGTGCTGTGCAGTAACCCATTGTACTGCAGTTCAGCAACGCATTGTTAACCCACTCTGTGGGTAATGGTATTTCTTAAAGAAATAGTTAAGCTGTTGTGCAAGGCAGTGAGCAAAGTATATTTTTTGGGGGGATTCTTAATTTCCTTTTTTTAAAAATTTTTTATCAAACAGTATGTCAGACATAGGGGTGACAGGCCATTCACAGGGGAGGGACAGTGGCACAAATGTTTCTGGAATAGGTACAGTCTCAGCAAAGGAAGGGGATGTGGCATTAGGGGTCACTCGGCGAGGCCACAGCTACCGGTGTCATCTAGTGGTCGTGTGTTGACCACCAACCCAGATATTCTTGAATGGTTGACTCAGTCATCCACTTCCTCCCAGATGACATCTGAAACCCCCAGCCAAGAGTCAGTGGGTTTGTCAGACACAACCCTTAGTTGGCATGGGCCCGGAGCAACTCCAGTGCCCTCACCTGTCCTCAACCTGCCTCTGTCCTTTTCGGTTCCCTCAGCCAGAGAAGTACTATATGCTATTGGCTCTGCACCACTATACAGCGAGGACAAACTACTTGAGGACAGTCAGCAGCTATTTGGAAGACAAGAGGTGGGGCAGAAATCCGCTCCTTCCAATAGGCGGTCAAGTACTGATGAGGAGAGTGTAGTGGGAGGTGATGTTGAGAGCGGTCAGGGTTTGTACACCGAGACAGTTGAGGAGGACATTAGCGACGTGCAAACTGTAGTTGATGATGATGTAGCCGATCGCACTTGAGAGCCGGATGAAGCAAGGGCTTCATCATCATTATCATCATCTGCAGACGAGACTGACAGCTTGCGCGTCAGGCAGCGGTGCAGGCAGCAAGTCGGTAGTGTGGCCGTTAGTCAGCGGAGTGGCAGCAGTGCGAGGTCGGGAGCCAAATGGGCACGGGGTAGACCGCACACTTCGCAGGTGCTTTCCGGCCTTGAAAAGAGTGGCGCAGGGGCTCAGCCAGGCAGCGGAGGTACCACTCAGTCAGTGCGGAGTGTTGGTGGTAAAATCACCTACTCGGCGGTGTGGAATTTTTTTGTTAAGACGCCTGAGGAGGTGAACATGGCTATATGTAGAATCTGTGATCAGAAAGTGAAGCGTGGCCAGGGTGCTAATGTTGGCACCATGGCCCTGCTCCAACATATGCAGCACCACCACAAAGTGGCCTGGGAGAACCGTAGGACAGATGTGGCGGTCCAGTCGGCAGCAGCATCATCAGTGGCACGCAGCCCATTTCAGGCAGTCAAGGCTCCAGCACCTCTGCCGAAGGGAGCTATCTCTCATCATCTACCGCTCCAGATGCTCCTGCTCCTCCTCCTCTTATCATCGCCACTCATTACGGCAGCAGTCGTTCACCGAGGCGATTGCAAAGAGACAGCAGTACGCATCCAGCCATCCTACAGTGCAAAAGCTGACCGTGCTCCTGTCCAAGTTGCTCGTGCTGCAGTCCCTCCCTTTTCAACTGGTGGACTCTGCACCGTTCAGAGAAATGATGGCTTGTGCCAAGCCTAGGTGGAGAGTCCCAAGCCGTCATTTCTTTGCCAAAAAGTCAGTCCCAGCCCTGCACAAATATGTAGAAGAGAAGGTGGCCCAGTCCTTGAGCCTGTCGGTGTCTGCCAAAGTGCACGGCAGCGCCGATGTGCGGAGTTGTAACTATGGTCAGGGACAGTACATGTCCTTAATGGCCCACTGGGTCAATGTGCTTCCTGCCCAGCCACACGAGCAACTTGAACAGGTGACACCACTTTCTCCTCCTCGTTGTCAAACTGCTGATCCTGCGCTAATGTCCGGCTCCTTCTCCACCACCTCAGCCTCCACTGCAGGGCCAAGTCATAGTGCTCCTCCAGCATACCACATGTGCAGGGCACAGCGGTGTCACGCAGTTCTACGCCTGGTTTGCCTGGGCGAACGTAGTCACACCGGGGAGGAACTACTCCGCGTCATTAAAGAAGAAATCGATTGCTGGCTTTCTCCGCGACAACTAAAAATCGGAACCATGGTGACAGATAACAGAAAGAACATGGTGTCCGCGCTGCACCAAGGAGGGCTGAGCAATGTGCCCTGCAAGGCGCACGTATTTAATCTGGTTGTCAAACAGTCCCTCAAGTCTTATACCCAACTGCAAAACATTCTAAAAATGGCCAGGAAACTTTGCATGCACTTCAGCCATTCCTACACCGCCAAGCACACCCTCCTTGAGCTGCAGCGGCAGAATGGTGTCCCCCAACATAGGTTGATATGTGACGTTTCCACCCGTTGGAATTCTACCCTCCATATGTTGGACCGACTGTACGAACAGAGAAAGGCCATAAACGATCTCTTAATGATACAAGCGGACAGGAGTACTCCCCTGTGTAATTTTTATGTCAGCCAGTGGCAGCTCATGCGTGACACCTGCTGCTTGCTCAGGCCCTTTGAGGAGGCCACGTTATTTGTCAGTCGCCAGGACTACAGTATGAACAACGTCATTCCACTGCTTCGTGTCCTGGAACAGATGCTGCAAAATCTTTCTGGTCAGGGGACTGGAGACGTGGAGACTGCATCTCACGGCCACATGAGTCCGGTGGGGGCTGAACTGGAGGAGGAGGAGGACATTGGAGCACAAGCATTTAATGGTTTTTCTACCCAGGTGACAGAAGAGGAGGAGCAGGAGCAGCCAGAGGAGGTAGAGGGAGATGAAGAAGATGAGGCAGATGACCCAGAGACACCATGGCAGTATACAGTGGTGTTGGAGGCAGAGAGTCCCTCCGAGTCACTTGCGCAAATGGCCCGATGCATGCTCACTTGCTTACGTAGTGACAGCCGAATATTCACCATCCGGAAAAGGGATGACTTCTGGCTCTCCACCCTCTTGGACCTTCGCTACCGGTCTAAAATGGGGGCCTTTTGTTCACCTGCTGAGAGGGAGGACAAACTGAAGTACTCTAGAGACATCCAATATAGTCAGTTTGCTGTTGCCTATCTGCGTCGTCATCCATCCTCTTGCAGGTCTGACCGGGGGGTCCCTCACTGCTCACGTACCACTGCCACGGCTGCAGTGGGGGGGGGTCGGGGGTTAGGAGCAGTACCAGCTCCATCAGCAGCAACTTGAGTCTGGAGTTGCTGATGAGCAGCTTTCTTCACCCGCCAAGTGCGGAAAGCACTCACCAGCAGCAGCAGCAGCAGGTAGACCAGGAGCAGACCCTGAACCAGCAGGTGGTGGCCTGCTTGGACAGCACCCTGCCACCCCACATTGAAGATCCTCTGGACTACTGGGCAGCCAAACTGGATCTGTGGCCGCAACTGGCCGAGTTTGCACTGGAGAAGCTGTCCTGCCGGGCTAGTAGTGTGGCATCAGAGCGGTTGTTCAGTGCGGCGGGGGCCATAGTTACCTCAAGGAGAACTCGCCTGTCCTTCCAAAATGTGGAAAGACTCACCTTTGTCAAGATGAATCAGGCGTGAATCAACCAGGATTTCCACCCACCAACGCCTGATGCATCAGATTAGATCAGTCTTGATGCATCACCCAAACCTTGATAAATGAGAATGTATTCTTCAGGCTACCTGCCTCAGCCACTCTTATGATGCTGCAACCTGCCTGATGCCACACATCTACCAGCTGCTCCTTCTACCACCCAGCATCTTTACCAGTGACTGGTATTGCCACCCATCTCTCCACTCTGTCACTGACCCAATATGTAGCCTTCTGATGCTGCTGTCACCTCAACAATTAGGTCTCCTCATGCTGCTTCTGCTGTCACCTCCAGGCTATGTCACCATGCCACTCTGTGGCCTGATGATGCTGCCGCCGCCTTCACACACTGGGACATAGCTGCCGCTACATCCAAATGATGTAATTGTGCCACTCTACGGTATGCTGCTGCTGCTGCTTCCTCCACACGTTGTGTTCTAGCTGCCGCTACCTCCAAATTATGTAATTGTGCCACTCTACGGTATGCTACTGCTGCTGCCGCCGCCTCCACACGCTGTGTCCTAGCTGCCGCTACGTCCAAATTATGTAATTGTGCCACTCTGTGGCCTACTCATGCTGCTGCCGTCGCCTCCGCACGCTGTGTCCTAGCTGCCGCTATCTCCAAATTATGTAATTGTGCCACTCTACTGTATGCTGCTGCTTCCTCCACACGCGGTGTCCTAGCTACCGCTACATCCAAATTATGTAATTGTGCCACTCTGTGGCCTACTAATGCTGATGACGCCGCCTCCACACGCTGTGTCCTATCTGCCGCTACCTCCAAATGATGTTATTGTGCCACTCTGTGGCCTACTCATGCTGCTGCCGCTGCCTCCACACGCTGTGTCCTAGCTGCTGCTACCTCCAAATTATGTAATTGTGCCACTCTACAGTATGTTGCATTTAAATTTTTATGACTGCTGCTGCCTCTCCCAGGGTATATCACTATGCCATTCTGTCTCATTAAAATTAGTACGATTCCTGCTGCCTCTCCCACTCTGTGGCCTTGAAATGTATTTGACTGCTGCCTCTTGCAGCTGCTGTTACGGTGCCACTCGGTTGCCTAGCAAATGTATTCGACTGCTGCTGTCTCTTGCAGCTGCTGTTACAGTGCCACTCTGCGGCCTTGAAATTTGTTTGACTGCTGCCTCTTGCTGCTGCTGTTACGGTGTCACTCTGTGGCCTTGAAATTTGTTCGACTGCTGCTGCCTCTTGCAGCTGCTGTTACGGTGCCACTCTGTGGCCTTGAAATTTGTTTGACTGCTGGCTCTTGCAGCTGCTGTTACGGTGCCACTCTGTGGCCTTGAAATTTGTTCGACTGCTGCTGCCTCTTGCAGCTGCTGTTATGGTGCTTCTGTGAGGCCTTGAAATTTGTTTGACTGCTGCCTCTTGCAGCTGCTGTCACGGTGCCACTCTGTGGCCTAGCAAATGTATTCGACTGCTGGCTCTTGCAGCTGCTGTCACGGTGCCACTCTGTGGCCTTTAAATTTGTTCTGCTGCTGCCTCTTGCAGCTGCTGTTACAGTGCCTCTCTGTGGCCTAGAAAATGTATTCGACTGCTGCCTCTTGCAGCTGCTGTTACGGTGCCACTCTGTGGCCTAGCAAATGTATTCGACTGCTGCTGCCTCTTGCAGCTGCTGTTATGGTGCTACTCTGTGGCCTTGAAATTTCTTTGACTGCTCCTGCCTCTTGCAGCAGCTGTTATGATGCCACTCGTTGGCCTAGTAAATTGATTAGAATTTTTTGGACCTTCTGCTCGACAGCAGCATGTCACTCGTAAATTTTTGGTACGTTCTGTAGTCCTATTTGCTTATTCAAAGCTCAAGTACACAGGAAACCCTGTTTGTTTTTAACACTCAAATTTTTAAAAGTAAACGATTCCAGCCCCCGGGACACTCAGCGATGAGCATGGGGAAGGCGAGAGGCAGGGGCTCCCACAGGTGGTAGCTTAGCTCCCTGCAGACCGCCAGCTCGATCTCAAGATGGAACTCCGAACTTTCTTGGCGTCTTGGGTCAATACTGACATTTGGTCAGTCGAGGCAAAGCTGGAGCCTTCACTGCACCTCCTCCGTCTTACGTTCCCGTCCGCTGGCATAACCAGCCCCGATACTGATAAGAACATATGCTACAGTTGATCTTAACCAAAAGGAAGAAAATTTTTTATTACGGTCTGCTCCTCAGGGTATGTCATCATGCCACTCTCCGGCCTGATGTTGCTGTCGCCGCCGACTCCACATGCCGTCTCCTAGATGCCGCTACCTCAAAATTAGGTAATTGTACCACTCTGTGGCCTCCAAATTGTACTACTACTTCCACTGCTGCTGCCACTTCCAGGGCCTGTCATTCTGCCACTCTGTGGCCTACTCATGCTGCTGCCACCTTGCCACACTGTCATCGTGCCACTCTATAGTCTGCTGATGCTGTTGCCACTGTCATCTCCACGCTGTCTGGGGGGGCTCTGCTTGTATAAGTGTGTAATAGAACAGGTTTTGTCGAAATGTATGTGGAATCAGTAAATATGTGTAAAAGGCGTGTGCTTTTGGCGCTCTAGTAGGATCTTGGGCCTCTGCACGATTCTTTATAGCTGGCGCTAACATTGACCTGTAAGGCTGAGTTTAGACTTGAGTTGTTTGGTGAGTTTTGGCCCCTTAACTGCCCAAATACATAAAAATGTGCAGCAATTCTAAGAGCGACGCCTGTTATCTGTGTGTCACACTGGCTCACAGTATTCTCTCTCTACCACAGTAGACTCCCTATTAGTGTTGAGCGAGCACGCTCGGTCAGACTCGCTGTTCGGCCGAGCATGCCTACGCTCGGGTCAGCTCTCTTTTTCGGCCGAACACCGAGTGTACTCAAGCGCAATGCTGGAATTCACTGTAATGTTGATTTGTACGCTAATGCTACGCATTGTATGCTAATGCGTATGAATTTGTATGCTAATGCGTACGCATTTGGACGCTAATGTGTACGCATTGTACGCTAATGCGTACAAATTCAGTTAATTAGCATACTTTTACGAGCGAAAGGAGTAAAAGAGGAGAAGTCGCGATTATGACCTTTTCCTATTAACCAGACACCCTCCCCTCTTCTGAGCGGGGGGTGCCTGGTTTAGTCCCATTGACTAACATTATGTTCGAGTCCTCGGCCAGAGCATACAAGCACAGAGGTGCTCGCTCAATACTACTCCCTATGCATTTTACTGCAAGGCACAGTGTTCTACACCACTATCCAGGCTCTCTGCAGCCCGGAAGTAGCCGTTTTTTTAAAGCGATTCGCAACGAATTTATTCGGATCGAAGCAAATCTTTTCGGAAAATTTGGCGAACCTGCCGAATCGAATTTTTAAAAAATTTGCTCATCTCTAGTGACGACATGTCCATCGGTCATGTGGCTGAGGCGCAGCTCAGCCCCATAGAAGTGAATGGGGCTGCGTGCAATACCAAGCACAGCCACTATGCAATGTACGGTGTTGTGCTTGATAAGTGCAGAGAAGGGCACTGGAAATCTAAAGAAGTGAGCCAAAGTAAGATGTACCAAATTTAATAGAGATCACAGGCTTCATAATAGTTGCATCTTCTGGCAGTCCATGCACCAGAAAAGCAAATCTACACCAGGAATGAGCCTGTGCCTACACTAAGCCTTTGTCACTTCTACCAATTTCTCACTAGCCTGTCTGATAACACTAAGCACGTTCTGTCATCCACATACTGTATATGTAAAATCCAACGAGAGGTCAGATGAGGTATAACAGTATACATGTATACTAACACTGTAATTACAATTCTAATCCTTTATTAAGCACTGATTCTAGTACCGCTACTAAACATTTAATTTCCCACATTCAAATAATTTCAACACGACTAATCTCTGCAGAGTATAATTTTCTGTAACTGTAAATCACAATACAATGAAATAATTTAGAAGTCAAAATGATTTTGTGTCAGCTGTAACATTTATTATTTAAGTTAAGATCTAAAGTATTTAATTTTAATTGAATTATGTAGAAAATATAGTTTGTATTTATGCTATTAACTATTTATTATAGATTAAAAAGAAAATAAGAAAAAATCTTTTATCATGTTAACTCATATAAACTCATATAAATTCATTACAAATTTCCCCCAAATATTAGAATTTCAGTAAATCCAAAGCTTTTGTGATTTGTCCCACTTAAATCACTCATAATGATAACAGTCAGTTTACAAATGGCAGAGAAGAAGACTTCTGCCATCTAAAAGCCATAGGGCAACACTGTGGCTGAGTGGTTAGCACTGGGAGCCTCAAGTGATGATACTCTCTGTAAGGTGCTGTGGAATGTGTCAGCGCTATATAAGTGAGTAAAATAAATAATGTTTGGACTGTTTTTTAATTAAAAAAAAATCTGACAGTGCAGTGTGTTTTTCAACCTGCTGATTGTTAATACCCATAGCCATATATGCAATGATCATACGTACATTTCTGGTACTGAAGTGAGGGATGGCAGACAAATGTTTTCTTATACGCGTCTTGATGTAATTTGTAGTGCATCCAACATATTTCAAGGAACATGCACTGGCCTTTAATAGAAATGTCCTATCCTTGTCCATTTTTCGGTCAATAATAGGACATGTTCTATTGTTTTAACGGACATACGGAAACGAATGCACACAAAGTAACTTCCGTTTTTTTGCGGACCCATTGAATCAATGGTTCCGCATATGATCCGGAAAAAATTAGAAAAGAGACAGAAAGAAAATATGATTGCGTGCATGAGCCCTAATGCTGTCTTATGCAGCTTGAAAGGGGTTGGATACCATCCTAGGAGACCTCAGAGTGTCATAAACGACTTTTCAAGCCGATTGGGGCACTTCCAATTCAGGTCCAATGTATTCAGACCAAATCGAATATGATGGCTGAATCAATAGAATCAAAACTGAAATGAATTTGGGGAAATTCGGTTAACTGGGGTAATATGAGGTAATTTATCTTGAGGAAATTTTCAGTGTTTTTTTTTTTTTTTGCTGCATTGAAATAATTTGCACCAAATGTATCAAATGCAGCATGTTACTTGATAAATGTGTGATCTGATGTCTTTAAAGGGAACCTGTTACTTTGAACATCATGTTTGCAGGCAGCATGTTATAGAGCAGTAAATTGATATATAGATTTATGGGAAAAAATTAATTAAAACTTTTAATTTATACATTTAAATTCCTGTTAAAGGGAATCTGTCACCCAGATATTGGACTGTTATCTACAGTAATGCATGAGTAGTACTGCAGAGTCGAGATCACTTTTTTATTTTTCTACTCCCCCCAGTTCCCCTACTGTCAGTAATGGCATTTTCATTGCCTGGCCCTGTCAATCAAAGTGGAGAGAGTGTGGCATTTGCAGAGAGAGCAGAGCCTCTGGGTGTAATGGCAAAGCCCCCATTGCTCCTAGAGGCTCATTTGCATATATTACAACTTAATTTTCTCTGCAATGTGGGCACATATGTACATGGGACCAACACACATGTCTTCAGCTGTCCACACGTAACAGGTCAGCTGGTTTCATAGGGGCAAATCTGCTGACAGATGGCCATTAATCCCTCAATTTAATTTTGTGTTAATTAAACTCATACATTTTATAGTTTTGGGTTTTGCAGGATATGAATTTTTGTTCACTCTGTACTGTCTATTAAACTATAGTTATTTCACGTATTTTTAACTGCATTTAATCACTGTCAGTTTTTATTTGATCATCCTGTGCTTATATTGTATATCCCCTTTTCTCAAACTTATCTATTAACTGCAGCTATAATGATCAGTTATACACCAACTATATAATTTACCACTTATCACATTCCTTCTTCATAAAAAAATTTGTTAACTTGTGGTTGCAATAATAGTGGCAGCTATGATAGTGCATATACACTATGTATGCACCAAATTATTATGCAAATTGGATTTAAGTGTCATAAAGGTTACATTTTTTGTTTTTCAATGAAACTCATCGATGGTATTGTGTCTCAGGGCTCTTTGGATCACTGAAATCAATCTCAGATATCTGTGATAATTAGTTTGCCAGGTGAGCCCAATTAAAGGAAAACTGGATGTTCCACAATATTAAGCAGGCCATTGTTTTCAAGTAAAATGGGAAAGAAAAAGGATCTCTCTGCTGCCGAAAAGCAACAAATAGTGCAATGCCTTGGACAAGGGATGAAAACATTAGATATTTCATGAAAACTTAAGCGTGATCATCGTACTGTGAAGAGATTTGTGGCTGATTTAGAGCACAGACGTGTTCGTGCTGATAAAGGCAGAATGAGGAAAGTTTCTGCCAGGCAAGTTCATCGGATTAAGAGAGTAGCTGCTAAAAAGCCATTACAAACCAGCAAACAGATATTTGAAGCTGCTGGTGCCTCTGGAGTCCCTCGAACCTCAAGGTGTAGGATCCTTCAAAGGCTTGCTGTGGTGCATAAACCTACTATTCGGCCACCCCTAACCAGTGCTCACAAGCAGAAATGGTTGCAGTGGGCCCAGACATACATGAAGACTAATTTTCAAACAGTCTTGTTTACTGATGAGTGTTGTGCAACCCTGGATGGTCCAGATGGATGGAGTAGTGGATGGTTGGTGGATAGCCACCATGTCTCAACAAGGCTGTGACGTCAGCAAGGAGGTGGAGGAGTCATGTTTTGGGCCGGAATCATGAGGAGAGAGCTGGTAGGCCCTTTAGGGTTCCTGAAGGTGTGAAAATGACCTCTGCAAAGTATATAGAGTTTCTGTCAGACAGCTTTCTTCCCTGGTACAAAAAGCAGAAACGTGCCTTCAGGAGCAAAATCATCTTCATGCATGACAATGCACCATCTCATGCTGCAAAGAATACCTCTGTGTCATTAGCTGCTATGGGCATAAAAGGAGATAAACTCATGGTGTGGCCACCATCTTCCCCTGACCTCAACCCTATAGAGAACCTTCGGAGTATCATCAAGCAAAAGATCTATGAGGGTGGGAGGCAGTTCACATCAAAACAGCAGCTCTCGGAGGCTATTCTGACATCATGCAAAGAAATTCAAGCACAAACTCTCCAAAAACTCTCAAGTTCAATGGATGCAAGAATTGTGAAGGTGATATCAAAGAAGGGTTCCTATGTTAACATGTAACTTGGCCTGTTAGGATGTTTTGGATTTAAAAGCTTTTTATTTCAGTGAATGTGACCTCCTAATGCTGCAAATTCCACAAATGAGCATTTTCAGTTCTTAAAAACATATAAAATGTTTAGAAACTCTACTGTGCATAATAATTTGGAACAGTGCATTTTGAGTTTTTTAAATTTTTGAAGAATATACTGTTATCATTGGGAGGTTTGTTTAATAAAATTTGATGTATACTCTAACGGGTGATTACTTTTATTATACTGTCATTTGCACCGACCATTTAGGAAAATCAGAGATAAATATCATTTGCATAATAATTTGGAACATGGTGTACACCTTTTTAAAGTATTAAGTGAGGACATGTCATCTCTCCTGATGTATCTGTGTTAATAACAATATGCATTCATCGTGCAACAATTCTGGAAAAATTATTTTTTTGTTGTGTTGTTCCTATATTATTCCTATTTGAAGTTCATAAATTAATTGCCAACAGTCTGCAATAAAGGTCCAAAAGGGTGCTACCAGTTAAGGGGGTATCTCTACAGAGTCTAACACTATCTATACGGTGCAGTCAGTGGCAGACTGTGCAGGGATTGTTTTCAAAGTATAACTTTGCTTACATATTTTTTTGCAAACACTTTTGCTTTACTGGTTTTGCATTTAATGAGACACGGGGGGGGGGGTTAAGTCCTTCATTTCAGGGTGGCCTGAATTATAGGTTAATGCCATGGTAATTTGAGGAAACACAATGGGTAGCAGTGGAAGAAAACATTGCTTTGCGCGGGTATATTTAATCTATTTCATTTAATGTTTCTGTGTGTCGTTGCAGAGAGAAAGTCATCCTCCCTCCCATCCCTGCAGCTGACAGATGTTGATTTTTCAATCTCCATTGGCTGCGGAGTGGGAGGGGTCATGGCCTGACTGAGTCGGGGGCGTGACGTTGCAAGACCTGGGGCGGGGTTTTAAGTCCTTCTTTTGATGGTGGCCAGAATTACAGGTCGATGCCATGGTAATTTATGAGGACACGCCATGGGTAACAGCGGAAGAAAACATTGCTTTGCACGGGTATATTTAATCTATTTCATTAAATGTTTCTGTATGTTGTTGCAGAAAGAAATCCAACTTCCCTCCCACCCCTGCAACTGACAGAAGTTGATTTTTACCTTCATTTTTTCAATCCCCGTTGGCTGCGGAGTGGGAGGGGGCCTGGCCTAACAGAGTTGGAGCGTGGTTTCGCGAGATCTGGGGCGGGGGTCAGAGTGGCATGAATTACAGGTCGATGACATGGTAATTTATGGGGACCCGCAATGGGTAGCAGTGGAAAAAAACATCTTTATTAGTACTGAATGGTCGTAGTCTAAAATTAGTCAATTTCATCTACGATTTTTGTGTGTCGTTGCAGAGAGAAATTCACCCTCCCACCCCTGCAGCTGATTTTTTTCAATCCCGGTTGCCTGCGGAGTGGGAGGGGGCGTGGCCTGGCAGAGTTGGGGGTGTGGATTATCAAGATGCTTCGAACGGTTGTAGTCTGAAATTAGTCTATTTCATCTAAAATTTTGTGCGTCATTGCAGAGAGAAATTCACCCTCCCACCCCTGCAGCTGACAGAAGTTTATTTTTCCCTTCATTCTTTCAATCCCTGTTGCCTGCGGAGTGGGAGGGGGCATGACCTGACAGAGTTGGGGGTGTGGCTTAGCAAAGCGCTTCGCATAGGTGATTTAATCTATTTCATTTAATGTTTCTATGTGTCGTTGCAGAATGACTGCAGAGTGGGAGGGGGCATGGTCTGACAGAGTTGGGGGCGTGACTTAGCAAGACGATTCGAACAGTTGTAGTCTATAATTAGTCTATTTTATCTAAAATTTTTGTGTGTCGTTGCAGAGAGAAATTCACCCTCCCACCCCTGCAGCAAACAGAAGTTTATTTTTACCTTTATTTTTTCAATCCCCGTTGGCTGCGGAGTGGGAGGGGGCGTAACCTGACAGAGTCGGGGGCGTGGATTAGCAAGACGCTTTGCATGGATGTATTTAATCTATTTGATTTAATATTTCTGTGTGTCGTTGCAGAAAGAAAGTCAACCTCCCACCCATCCCTGCAGCTGACAGAAGGTGATTTTTACCTTTATTTTTTTTTAATCCCTGTTGGCTGCGGAGTGGGAGGGGGCGTGGCCTTACAGAGTCGGGGCGGGGCTTAGCAAAGCGCTTTGCATAGGTGCATTTAATCTATTTCATTTAATGTTTCTGTGTGTTGTTGCAGAATGGCTGCGGAGTGAGAGGGGGCGTGGCCTGACAGAGACGGGGCGTGGCTTAGCAAAAGGCTTCGAACGGTTGTAGTCTATAATTAGTCTATTTCATCTAAAATTTTTGTGTGTCGTTGCAGAGAGAAATTCACCCTCCCACCCCTGCAGCAAACAGAAGTTTATTTTTACCTTCATTTTTTCAATTCCCATTGGCTGCGGAGTGGGAGGGGGCGTGACCTGACAGAGTCGGGGGCGTGGATTAGCAAGACGCTTCGAACGGTTGTAGTCTATAATTAGTCTATTTCATCTAAAATTTTTGTGTGTCGTTGCAGAGAGAAATTCACCCTCCCACCCCTGCAGCAAACAGAAGTTTATTTTTACCTTCATTTTTTCAATTCCCATTGGCTGCGGAGTGGGAGGGGGCGTGACCTGACAGAGTCGGGGGCGTGGATTAGCAAGACGCTTCGAACGGTTGTAGTCTATAATTAGTCTATTTCATCTAAAATTTTTGTGTGTCGTTGCAGAGAGAAATTCACCCTCCCACCCCTGCAGCAAACAGAAGTTTATTTTTACCTTCATTTTTTCAATTCCCATTGGCTGCGGAGTGGGAGGGGGCGTGACCTGACAGAGTTGGGGGCGTGGATTAGCAAGACGCTTCGCATGGGTGTATTTAATCTATTTTATTTAATGTTTGTGTATGTTGTTGCAGAAAGAAAGTCAACCTCCCACCCATCCCTGCAGCTGACAGAAGTTGATTTTTACCTTTATTTTTTCAATCTCTGTTGGCTGCGGAGTGAAAGGGGGTGTGGCCTGATGGAGTCGGGGGTGTGGCTTAGTGAGACCTGGGGCGGGGGTTTTAAGTACTTCTTTTAGGGTGGCCTGAATTAAAGGTCAATACCATGCTTATTTATGAGCCCACGCAATAGACAGCAGTGGAGGAAAACATCTTTTATTACTACTGAACTGTAGTAATAGAAAAAAAACATAAGTTATATTTATGGTAACCGGAATACCTTTAACAATGTCAGTGAATAGAAATGGATGAGATCCTCACCTGCTGATAATTACCTGGTTGTTATGGAAACTCCCTCCCTGTGTGTGCCTTTGCAGAGAATGGCAGTTGGAATTTAAAACCAAAGTTCCCAGTTGAAATGTTGGCTAATGGAGATCATATTTTGGGAATATCTCAGGAACGGTATGTCCTAGAGAGATGAGACCTGGTCTAAAACCTTCCCGGACACCTGATGTACCTGTGTGCCGAATTTGGTGAAAATCGGTCCAGTAGTTTGGTCGCGCATAGAGGACAGACAGACAGAAACTCATTTTTATATTATTAAGAGATTAAGAGAAACACTGCCATATCTATTCCATTGAGGAAGGTGTTGAGAAAACACCAAAATGCATCTGTGTGACATATATGGCAATTTTATTAGGTTTTGTACCAACCAAACCAAAATATTGCTAATAGAGCAAAAATTGTGTTTAAATGTGTGATTCACAGGAGGACGCTAGAAAGCTGCACATGCAAGACCGAGATAGAAAAGGCGCTACATTCCCAGGATACCAGTGCTGCCCTGTACAAGACCAGATAGGCTCGGAATGCAAGACGCATGAAGATATGAATGTGGCCCAAGTGATAGAGATATCTGGAGCACGCGGACATACAGCCTCATATGGAGTCTTCATACTAGGAGTACCTCTGTTAATCAGTATCATCATATATGACTTTGACTAAACTATATTGCAGCTTTATGAATCTGCACAATAAAGTATTCATCACCTGGAGTTTTTTTTTTTTTACATTATTTTTTTTTACTTTTTAATTTCATCAGGGATTTTTGGTTATTATTAGAGATGAGCGAGCATGCTCGTCCGAGCTTAGTGCTCGTTTGAGCATTAGGGTACTCGTATGTGCTCGATGCTCGGACGAGCATCTCACCATGCTGGAGGAAATGGCATCTCCCGCATTTTGAATTTTTTGCGCCTATAACTCAGCCAATCACTAGCCAGGAGACTCTGCGTTACCCCCCAACATCACGTGGGGCCTTACATGTCGATAGCAGGGGTTGGCTGGCCAGATCAGGTGACCCTGGAATATACTAGTGACGTCCAGAGGCTGTCTGGATGTCTCTGTCTCTGCTCGGCTCAGAGGCTGTCTGGATGTCGTTAGGGACAGATCTGCTGCGTTTCAGGGAGAGTGTTAGGGCCTGGATTTAGTTCTCTGTTAGGCAGGAGTGATCTCAAAAGAACCCAACAGCCCTTCTAAGGGCTACAAGACACTTTTTTTTGTCTCCTTCTGGCTGGGCTGGCTGGCACTAGTAGTGCAGCTATCGCCATATTTGCAGCAGTTTGCAGGGAGACTGCAATTAGGTTTTTTTTGCTCTCAGTGATATAGAAAAATCTGAGTGCAACATTTTTCAGGGTTGCAGTGAAAATAGCCACAGTCAGCAGGGGCTGAGTTTGCTCTCTGATATATTCTGCACTACACATTAAAAAAAAAAAATTAGTTTTTTTGTTGTTTTATCTCAGTGATACAAATCCATTTCATACAGCTGTGTGGAACCAGTGATACAAATCCACAAACCAAAATCCGTATTTTCTGTCCAGGTGACCCATACTGTATGTCACATAATTACAAAAGGTCTTTTGCTCTCACTGATACAGCTACATTAGAAAAATCTGAGTGCGACATTTTTCCGTGGTGCAGTGAAAATAGCCACAGTCAGCAGGGGCTGAGTTTGCTCTCTGATATATTCTGCACGTCACGTTAAAAAAAAAATACACAAAAAAAAACTTAGTTTTTTTTGTTGTTTTATCTCAGTGATACAAATCCATTTCATACAGCTGTGTGGAACCATTCTGTGTGTCACAGTTCAGCTGTCCAGTTACCACAATCCGTATTTTCAGTCCAGGTCACCCATACTGTACGTCATGTAATTAAAAAAGGTCTTTTGCTCTCACTGATACAGCTACATTAGAAAAATCTCTGTGCGACATTTGTATGGGTTGCACTTAAGCAGACCAAGTCTGCCTAATCTAATTAGTTTCAGTGTAATTGCTCCATACTGCATGGTACATAATAAAATACGTAATTTTGCTCTAACTTATCCACCTATATATTAACTTGTTCAGATTGAACAAGTTTGTGGGTTTCAGTACAGCAGGCCCATTTTTTTTTTTTGTATATATAATACACTTATATACAGAAAATGTTGAACCCCAGGGCTAAGGGTCGAGGACGTGGGCGTGGGCATTCAATTACTGCAGGGGGCAGAGGCCGTGGTCCTGGGCAGGGTGAGACAGTACCTGCTGATGAGGGAGCAGGGGAACGCCGCAGAGCTACACTCCCTAGCTTCATGTCTCAACTTACAGGGACACATGGTAGAGCACTGTTGAAACCACAACAGTGCAAACAGGTGACTGACCCAAGCTGGGTTGATAAGCCGAGTGAAGACAGTGCTTCTGAGGCGGAGGCAAGTGCTGCACCAGAACAGGTTGGAAGAGGCAGTGGTGTGGCCAGAGGGAGAAGCTGGGCCAGAGCTGGTGCAACAGCAGCAACTGTTTCATGTAGTGAAGCTCCCGTGGCGAGGCCTAGATGTTCGCAAGTCTGGAGGTTCTTTAAAGAAATTGAGGATGACCGACAGACTGTGGTGTGCAACCTGTGCCACACCAGGATCAGCAGGGGTGCCACCACTACTAGACTAACCACCACCAGCATGCGCAGGCATATTAGTGCTAAACACCCCACTCAATGGAACCAAGGCTGTTCACCTCCTGCGGGTCACACCACTGCTCCTTCCCCTGTGTCACTCGCTGCCTCTGCTAGTCAACCCCCTGCCCAGGACCCCAGCACGAGCACCTCCCATTGGAAAACCACACCTTCGCCTCCACGATCCTCCACAACCTCCACCAATGTATCCCTGCACAGCATTCAGCTGTCTTTACAGCAGACGCTGGAGCGCAAGAGGAAATACAGTTCCATCCAACCAACATGCTTAAGCACTCAACGTTCATATCTCCAAATTGCTAAGCCTGGAGATGCTGCCTTATAGACTGGTAGAGACCGAGGCCTTTCGCAACCTCATGGCGGTGGCTGCCCCTCGGTATTCGGTCCCCAGCCGCCACTATTTTTCCCGATGTGCTGTACCAGCCCTACACCAGCACGTGTCACAGAACATCATCCGTGCCCTGACCAACGCTGTTTCTGAGAAGGTCCACCTAACCACGGACACCTGGACAAGTGCTGCCGGGCAGGGACACTATATATCACTGACGGCACATTGGGTTAACTTGGTGGAGGCTGGGACCGAGTCTGACCCTGGGGCCCCTCATGAACTGCCCACACCGAGGATTGCGGGGCCTACCTCGGTCACGGTCTCTCAGACGTACTATGCCTCCTCCTCCGACCCCTCCTCCTCCTCCACCTCCTCCTCCGAATTACCATCCGTGGGCACGGCGCCTTCAGTCGTTAGCTTTAGGCGCAGCAGCAGTGCAGTGGCTAAGCGCCAGCAGGCGGTGCTCAAACTGCTGAGCTTAGGTGACAAATGGCACACCGCCCAAGAACTATTACAGGGCATCACGGCGCAGACCGATCTGTGGCTTGCACCGCTGAATCTCAAGCCAGGCATGGTTGTGTGTGACAATGGGCGTAACCTGGTGGCGGCTCTGCAACTCGGCAGACTGACACATGTGCCATGCCTGGCCCACGTGTTCAATCTCATAGTTCAGCGGTTCCTCAGGACATACCCCAATCTGTCTGATTTGCTCACCAAGGTGCGCCGCATCTGTGCGCATTTCCGCAAGTCGACCACAGATGCTGCCACTCTCAGGGCAGCGCAGCGCCACCTACAACTGCCCGCTCACCGACTGTTGTGCGACGTGCCCACAAGATGGAATTCGACATTAAACATGTTATCCAGAGTTTACCAGCAGCGCACAGCGTTGTAGACTGCCAGATGTCAACTTCCACCAGAACTGGTAGTCAGGTCAGTCAGATTCCTCAAGTCTACAATGAGGAGTGGACGTGGATGTCTGATATCTGCCAGGTG